>CAKAJE020000323.1:0-94931 GCA_916610135.2 Macropis europaea
ATAGTGCATTTTACTCGCCATTTCTTGCGCTTTGAGATGCCGCTTAGCCCAATACGCTATCTGAAATAGGAGCAACGTAAATTGAACAAATGTGATAGAATTTCGCTGAATTCTTAAATTAACCATAATATAAAATGATCTAATGGGGTCTCTGTTTGCCCTACCCTAGAAGTTTAATGGTGCATTTTACTCGCCATTTCTTGCCCTTTGTGATGCCGCTTAGCCCAATACGCTATCTGGAATAGGAGCGACGTAAATTGAACAAATGTGATAGAATTTCGCGGAATTCTTATATTAACCAAAATATAAAATGCTCTAATCGGGTCTCTGATTGCCCTATGATAGAAGTTTAATAGTGCATTTTACTCGCCATTCCACGCGCTTTAAGATGCCGCGTAGCCCAGTATGCTGTCTGAAATAGGAACGACGTAAATTGAACAAATGTGATTGAATTTCGCTGGATTCTTATATTAACCAAAATATAAAATGATCTAATTGGGTCTCTGATTGCCGTATCATAGAAGTTTAATAGTCCATTTTAGTCGCCATTCCACGCGGTTTAAGTTGCCGCCTAGCCCAGTACACTATCTGAAACAGGAGCGACGTAAATTGAACAAATGTGATAGAATTTGGCTGAATTCTTAAATTAACCGTAATATAAAATGATCTAATCGGGTCTCAGTTTGCCCTACCCTAGAAGTTTAACAGTGCATTTTCCTCGCCGTTTCATGCGCTTTGAGATGGCGCTTAGCCCAATACGCTATCTGAAATTGGAGCGACGTAAATTGGACAAATGTGATAGAATTTCCCTGAATTCTTATATTAACCTTAATGTAAAATGATCTAATCAGGTCTTTGTTCGCCCAACCCTAGAAGTTTAATAGTGCATTTCACTCGTCATTTCATGCGCTTTGAGATGGCGCTTCGCCCAATACACTATCTGAAACAGGAGCGACGTAAATTGAACAAATGTGATAGAATTTTCCTGAATTCTTAAACTAACCATAATATAAAATGATCTAACCGGGTCTCTGATTGCCCTACGCTAGAAGTTTAATAGTGTATTTTACTTGCCATTTCATGCGGTTTGAGATGCCGCTTAGCCCAATACGCTATCTGAAATAGGAGCGACGTAAATTAAATATCTGAGATAGAATTTCGCTGAATTCATGTATTAACCAAAATATAAAATGATCTAATCGGGTCTCTGATTGCCCTATCATAGAAGATTAACAGTGCATTTTACTCGCCATTCCTCGCGTTTTAAGATGCCGCCTAGCCCAGTACGCTAGCTGAAATAGGAACGACGTAAATTGAAAAAATGTGATAGAATTTTGCTGAATTCTTAAATTAACCATAATATAAATTGATCTAATCGGGTCTCTGTTTGCCCTACCCTAGAAGTTTAATAGCGCATTTTACTCGCCATTTCATGCGCTTTGAGATGCCGCTTCGCCCAATACGCTATCTGAAATAGGAGCGACGTAAATTGAACGAATGTGATAGAATTTCGCTGAATTCTTATATTAAGCAAAATATAAATGATCTAATCGGGTCTCTGATAGCCCTATCATAGAAGTTTAATAGTGCATTTTACTCGCCATTCCACGCGCTTTAAGATGCCGCCTAGCCCAGTATGCTATCTGAAATAGGAGCGACGTAAGTTGAACAAATGTGATAGAATTACGCTGAATTCTTATATTAACCGTAATATAAAATGATCTAATCGGGTCTCTGTTTGCCTTATCCTAGAAGTTTAATAGTGCATTTTACTCGCCATTTCATGCGCATTGAGATGCCGCTTAGCCCAATACGCTATCTCAAATATCAGCGACGTAAATTGAACAAATGTGAGAGAATTTCGCTGAATTCTTATATTAACCTTAATGTAAAATGTTCTAATCGGGTCTCTGTTCGCCCTACTCTAGAAGATTAATAGTGCATTACACTCGCCATTTCATGCGCTTTGAGATGCCGCTTAGCCCAGTGCGCTATCTGAAATAGGAGCGATGTAAATTGAACAAATGTGATAGAATTTCGATGAATTCTTTTATTAACCATAATGTAAAATGATCTAATCGTGTCTCTGTTTGCGTTATCCTAGAAGTTTAATAGTGCATTTTACTCGCCATTTCATGCGCTTGGAGATGCCGCTTAGCCCAATAAGCTATCTGAAATAGGAGCGATGTAAATTGAACAAATGTGATAGAATTTCGCTGAATTCTTAAATTAACCATAATATGAAATGACCCAATCGGGTCTGTGTTTGCCCTACCCTAGAAATTTAATAGTGCATTTTACTCGCCATTTCTTGCGCTCTGAGATGCCGCTTATCCCAATACGCTATCTGAAATATCAGCGACGTAAATTGAACAAATGTGAGAGAATTTCGCTGAATTCTTATATTAACCTTAATGTAAAATGTTCTAATCGGGACTCTGTTCGCCCTACTCTAGAAGATTAATAGTGCATTACACTCGTCATTTCATGCGCTTTGAGATGCCGCTTAGCCCAATACGCTATCTGAAATAGGTGCGACGTAAATTAAACAAATGTCATAGAATTTCGCTGAATTCTTATATTAACCAAAATATAAAATGATCTAATCGGGTCTCTGATTGCCCTATCGTAGATGTTTAACAGTGCATTTTACTCGCCATTCCACGCGCTTTAAGATGCCGCCTAGCCCAGTATGCTGTCTGAAATAGGAACGACGTAAATTGAACAAATGTGATAGAATTTTGCTGAATTCTTAAATTAACCATAATATAAAATGATCTAATCGGGTCTCTGATTGCCCTACCCTAGAAGTTTAATAGTGCATTTTACTCGCCATTTCATGCGCTCTGAGATGCCGCTTAGCCCAATACGCTATCTGAAATAGGTGCGATGTAAATTGAACAAATGTGATAGAATTTTGCTGAATTCTTAAATTAACCATAATATAAAATGATGTAATCGGGTCTCTGTTCCACCTACCCAAGAAGTTTAATAGTGCATTTCTCTCGTCATTTCGTGCGCTTTGAGATGCCGCTTAGCCCAATACCTATCTGAAATAGGAGCGACGTAAATTGAACAAATGTGATAGAATTTCCCTGAAATCTTATATTAAACAAAATATAAAATGATCTAAACGGGACTCTGATTGCCCTATCACAGAAGTTTAGTAGTGCATTTTACTCGCCCTTCCACGCGCTTTAAGATGCTGCCTAACCCAGTAGACTATCTGAAATAGGAGCGACGTATGTTGAACAAATGCGATAGAATTACGCTGAATTCTTATATTAACCGTAATATAAAATGATCTAATCGGGTCTCTGTTTGCATTACCCTAGAAGTTTAATAGTGCATTTTACTCGCCATTTCATGCGCTTTAAGATGCCGCTTAGCCCAATACGCTATCTGCAATAGGATCGACGTAAATGGAACAAATGTGATAGAATTTCGCTGAATTCTTAAATTAACCATAATATAAAATGATCTAAACGGGTCTCTGTTTGCCCTACCCTAGAAGTTTAATAGTGCATTTTACTCGCCATTTCTTGCGCTTTGAGATGCCGCCTAGCCCAATACGCTATCTGAAATATTAGCGACGTAAATTGAAGAAATGTGAGAGAATCTCGCTGAATTCTTATATTAACCTTAATGAAAAATGATCTAATCAGGTCTCAGTTCGCCCTACCCTAGAAGATTAATAGTGCATTTCACTCGTCATTTCATGCGCTTTGAGATGCTGCTTAGCCCAATAAGCTATCAGAAATAGGATCGACGTAAATTGAACAAATGTGATCGAATTTCGCTGAATTCTTATATTAACCAAAATATAAAATTATCTAATCGGGTTTCTGATTGCCCGACCCTAGAAGTTTAATAGGGCGTTTTACTCGCCATTTCATGCGCTTTGAGATGCCGCTTAGCCCAATACGCTATCTGAAATAGGAGCGACGTAAATTGAACAAATGTGATACCATTTCGCTGAATTCTTAAATTAACCATAATATAGAATGATCTAATCGGGTCTCTATGTGCCCTACCCTAGAAGTTTAATAGTGCATTTTACTCGCCATTTCTTGCGCTTTGAGATGCCGTTTAGCCCAATACGCTATCTGAAATAGGAGCGACGTAAATTGAACAAATGTGATAGAATTTCCCTGAAATGTTATAGTAAACAAAATATAAACTGATCTAATCGGGACTCTGATTGCCCTATCATAGAAGTTTAGTAGTGCATTTTACTCGCCCTTCCACGCGCTTCAAGATGCCGCCTAGCGCAGTACGCTATCTGTATAGAAGCGACGTTAGATGAACAAATGTGATAGAATTACGCTGAATTCTCATATTAACCGTAATATAAAATGATCTATTCGGGTCTCTGTTCGCCCTACCCTAGAAGTTTATTAGTGCATTTCACTCGTCATTCCATGCGCTTTGAGATGCCGCTTAGCCCAATACGCTATCTGAAATAGGAGCGATGTAAATTGCACAAATGTGATAGAATTTTGCTGCATTCTTAAATTAAACATAATATAAAATGATGTAATCGGGTCTCTGTTCGCCCTACCCAAGAAGTTTAATAGTGCATTTCTCTCGTCATTTCATGCGCTTTGAGATGCCGCTTAGCCCAATAGCTATCTGAAATAGGAGCGATGTAAATTGAACAAATGTGATAGAATTTCGCTGAATTCTTAAATTAACCATAATATGGAATGACCTAATCGGGTCTCCGTTTGCCCTACCCTAGAAATTTAATAGTGCATTTTACTCGCCATTTCTTGCGCTTTGAGATGCCGCTTAGCCCAATACGCTATCTGAAATATCAGCGACGTAAATTGAACAAATGTGAGAGAGTTTCGCTGAATTCTTACATTAACCTTAATGTAAAATGTTCTAATCGGGTCTCTGTTCGCCCTACCCTAGAAGATTAATAGTGCATTACACTCGTCATTTCATGCGCTTTGAGATGCCGCTTAGCCCAGTACGCTATCTGAAATAGGAGCGATGTAAATTGAACAAATGTGATAGAATTTCGATGAATTCTTTTATTAACCATAATGTAAAATGATCTAATCGGGTCTCTGTTCGCCCTAGCCTAGAAGTTTAATAGTGCATTTCACTCGTCATTTCATGCGCTTTGAGATGCCGCTTAGCCCAATACGCTATCTGAAATAGGAGCGACGTAAATTGAACAAATGTGATAGAATTTCGCTGAATTCTTATATTAACCAAAATATAAAATGATCTAATCGGGTCTCTGATTGCCCTATCATAGAAGTTTAATAGTGCATTTTACTCGCCATTCCACGTGCTTTAAGTTGCCGCCTAGCCGAGTACGCTATCTGAAATAGGAGCTACGTAAGTTGAACAAATGTCACAGAATTACGCTGAATTCTTATATTAACCGTAATATAAAATGATCTAATCGGGTCTCAGTTTGCCTTATCCTAGAAGTTTAATAGTGCATTCTACTCGTCATTTCATGCGCTTTGAGATGCCGCTTAGCCCAATACGCTATCTGACATAGGAGCGACCTAAATTGAACAAATGTGATAGAATTTCTCTGAATTCTTATATTAACCAAAATATAAAATGATCTAATCGGGTCTCTGATTGCCCTACCCTAGAAGTTTAGTAGTGCATTTTGCTCGCCATTTCATGCGCTTTGAGATGCCGCTTAGCCCAATACGCTATCTGAAATAGGAGCGACGTAAATTGAACAAATGTGATAGAATTTCCCTGAAATATTATAGTAAACAAAATATAAAATGGTCTAATCGGAACTCTGATTGCCCTATCATAGAAGTTTAGTAGTGCATTTTACTCGCCCTTCCACGCGCTTTAAGATGCCGCCTAGCCCACTACGCTATCTGAAATAGGAGCGACGTTAGTTGAACAAATGTGATAGAATTTCGCTGAATTCTTTTATTAACCATAATGTTAAATGATCTAATCGGGTCTCTGTTTGCCTTACCCTAGAAGTTTAACAGTGCATTTTACTCGCCATTTCATGCGCTTTGAGATGCCGCTTAGCCCAATACGCTATCTGAAATAGGAGCGACGTAAATTGAACAATTGTGATAGAATTTCGCTGAATTCTTATATTAACCAAAATATAAAATGTTCTAATCGGGTCTCTGATTGCCCTATCATAGAAGTGTAATAGTGCATTGTACTCGCCATTCCACGCGCTTTAAGATGCCGCCTAGCCCAGTACGCTATCTGAAATAGGAGCTACGTAAGTTGAACAAATGTCACAGAATTACGCTGAATTCTTATAATAACCGTAATATAAAATGATCTAATCGGGCCTCTGTTTGCCTTATCCTAGAAGTTTAATAGCGCATTTTACTCGCCATTTCATGCGCTTTGAGATGCCGCTTAGCCCAATACGCTATCTGAAATAGGAGCGATGTAAATTGAACAAATGTGACAGAATTTCGCTGAATTCTTTTATTAACCATAATGTTAAATGATCTAATCGGGTCTCTGTTCGCCATAGCGTAGAAGCTTAATAGTGCATTATATTCGTCATTTCATGCGCTTTGAGATGCCGCTTAGCCCAATACGCTATCTGAAATAGGAACGACGCAAATTGAACAAATGTGATAGAATTTCCCTGAAATCTTATATAACCGTAATATAAAATGATCTAATCGGCTCTCTGTTTGCATTACCCTAGAAGTTTAATAGTGCATTCTACTCGCCATTCCACGCGCTTTAAGATGCCGCCTATCCGAGTACGCCATCTGAAATAGGAGCGACGTAAATTGAACAAATGTGATAGAATTTTTCTGAATTCTTAAATTAACCATAATATGAAATGATCTAATCGGGTCTCTGTTTGACCTACCCTACAAGTTTAACAGTGCATTTTACTCGCCATTTCATGCGCTTTGAGATGCCGCTTAGTCCAATACGCCATCTGAAATAGGAGCGACGTAAATTGAACAAATGTGATAGAATTTCGCTGAATTCTTAAATTAACCATAATATAAAATGATCTAATGGGGTCTCTGTTTGCCCTACCCTAGAAGTTTAATAGTGCATTTTACTCGCCATTTCTTGCGCTTTGAGATGCCGCTTAGCCCAATACGTTATCTGAAATAGGAGCGACGTAAATTGAACAAATGTGATAGAATTTCGCTGAATACTTATATTAACCAAAATATAAAATGATCTAATCGGGTCTCTGATTGCCCGATCATAGAATTTTAATAGTGCATTGTACTCGCCATTCCACGCGCTTTAAGATGCCGCCTAGCCCAGTACACTATCTGAAATAGGAGCGACGTATGTTGAACAAATGTGATAGAATTACGCTGAATTCTTATATTAACCGTAATATAAAATGATCTAATCGGGTCTCTGTTTGCCTTACCCTAGAAGTTTAACAGTGCATTTTACTCGCCATTTCATGCGCTTTGAGATGCCGCTTAGCCCAATACGCTATCTGAAATAGGAGCGACGTAAATTGAACAATTGTGATAGAATTTCGCTGAATTCTTATATTAACCAAAATATAAAATGATCTAATCGGGTCTCTGATTGCCCTATCATAGAAGTTTAATAGTGCATTTTACTCGCCATTCCACGCGCTTTAAGATGCCGCGTAGCCCAGTATGCTATCTGAAATAGGAACGACGTAAATTCAACAAATGTGATTGAATTTTGCTGAATTCTTAAATTAACCATAATATAAAATGATCTAATCGGGTCTCTGATTGCCCTACCCTAGAAGTTTAATAGTGCATTTTACTCGCCATTCCACGCGCTTTAAGATGCCGCCTATCCGAGTACGCCATCTGAAATAGGAGCGACGTAAATTGAACAAATGTGATAGAATTTTTCTGAATTCTTAAATTAACCATAATATGAAATGATCTAATCGGGTCTCTGTTTGACCTACCCTACAAGTTTAACAGTGCATTTTACTCGCCATTTCATGCGCTTTGAGATGCCGCTTAGCCCAATACGCTATCTGAAATAGGAGCGACGTAAATTGAACAAATGTGATAGAATTTCGCTGAATTCTTAAATTAACCATAATATAAAATGATCTAATGGGGTCTCTGTTTGCCCTACCCTAGAAGTTTAATAGTGCATTTTACTCGCCATTTCTTGCGCTTTGAGATGCAGCTTAGCCCAATACGCTATCTGAAATAGGAGCGACGTAAATTGAACAAATGTGATAGAATTTCGCAGAATTCTTATATTAACCAAAATATAAAATGATCTAATCGGGTCTCTGATTGCCCTATCATAGAAGTTTAATAGTGCATTGTACTCGCCACTCCACGCGCTTAAAGATGCCGCCTAGCCCAGTACACTATCTGAAATAGGAGCGACGTATGTTGAACAAATGTGATAGAATTACGCTGAATTCTTATATTAACCGTAATATAAAATGATCTAATCGGGTCTCTGTTTGCCTTACCCTAGAAGTTTAACAGTGCATTTCACTCGCCATTTCATGCGCTTTGAGATGCCGCTTAGCCCAATACGCTATCTGAAATAGGAGCGACGTAAATTGAACAAATGTGATAGAATTTCGCTGAATTCTTTTATTAACCATAATGTTAAATGATCTAATCGGGTCTCTGTTCGCCATAGCGTAGAAGCTTAATAGTGCATTTTATTCGTCATTTCATGCGCTTTGAGATGCCGCTTAGCCCAATACGCAATCTGAAATAGGAGCGACGTAAATTGAAGAAATGTGATAGAATTTCGCTGAATTCTTATATTAACCAAAATATAAAATGACCTAATCGGCTCTCTGATTGCCCTATCATAGAAGTTTAGTAGTGCATTTTACTCGCCCTTCCACGCGCTTTAAGATGCCCCCAGCCCAGTACGCTATCTGAAATAGGAGCGACGTAAGTTGAACAAATGTGACAGAATTACGCTGAATTCTTATATTAACCGTAATATAAAATGATCTAATCGGGTCTCTGATTGCCCTATCATAGAAGTTTAATATTGCATTTTACTCGTCATTCCACGCGCTTTAAGATGCCGCCTAGCCCAGTATGCTATCTGAAATAGGAACGACGTAAATTGAACAAATGTGATAGAATTACGCTGAATCCTTAAATTATCCGTAATATAAAATGATCTAATCGGGTCTCTGATTGCCCTACACTAGAAGTTTAATAGTGCATTTCTCTCGCCATTTCATGCGCTTTGAGATGCCGCTTAGACCAATACGCTATCTGAAATAGGAGTGACGTAAATTGAACAAATGTGATAGAATTTCCCTGAAATGTTATAGTAAACAAAATATAAAATGATCTAATCGGAACTCTGATTGCCCTATCATAGAAGTTTAGTAGTGCATTTTACTCGCCCTTCCACGCGCTTTAAGATGCCGCCTAGCCCAGTACGCTATATGAAATAGGAGCGACGTTAGTTGAACAAATGTGATAGAATTTCGCTGAATTCTTTTATTAACCATAATGTTAAATGATCTAATCGGGTCTCTGTTCGCCATAGCGTAGAAGTTTAATAGTGCATTTTACTCGCCATTCCACGCGCTTTAAGATGCCGCCTAGCCCAGTATGCTATCTGAAATAGGAGCGACGTAAATTGAAAAAATGTGATAGAATTTTGCTGAATTCTTAAATTAACCATAATATAAATTGATCTAATCGGGTCTCTGTTTGCCCTACCCCAGAAGTTTAATAGTGCGTTTTACTCGCCATTTCATGCGCTTTGAGATGCCGCGTCGCCCAATACGCTATCTGAAATAGGTGCGACGTAAATTGAACGAATGTGATAGAATTTCGCTGAATTCTTAAATTAACCATAATATAAAATGATCTAACCGGGTCTCTGATTGCCCTACCCTCGAAGTTTAATAGTGCATTTTACTTGCCATTTCATGCGCTTTGAGATGCCGCTTAGCCCAATACGCTATCTGAAATTGGAGCGTCGTAAATTAAACAAATGTGATAGAATTTCCCTGAATCCTTATATTAACCAAAATATAAGATGATCTAATCGGGTCTCTGATTGCCCTATCATAGAAGTTTAGTAGTGCATTTTACTCGCCCTTCCACGCGCTTTAAGATGCCGCCTAGCCCAGTACGCTATATGAAATAGGAGCGACGTTAGTTGAACAAATGTGATAGAATTTCGCTGAATTCTTTTATTAACCATAATGTTAAATGATCTAATCGGGCCTCTGTCCGCCTTAGCGTAGAAGCTTAATAGTTCATTTTATTCGTCATTTCATGCGCTTTGAGATGCCGCTTAGCCCAATACGTTATTTGAAATAGGAACGACGCAAATTGAACAAATGTGATAGAATTACGCTGAATTCTTAAATTAACCATAATATGTAATGACCTAATCGGGTCTCTGTTCGCCCTACCCAAGAAGTTTAATCGTGAATTTCTCTCGTCATTTCATGCGCTGTGAGATGCCGCTTAGCCCAATACGCTATCTGAAATAGGAGCGACGTAAATTGAACAAATGTGATAGAATTTCCCTGAAATCTTATATTAAACAATACATAAAATGATCTAAACGGGACTCTGATTGCCATACCATAGAAGTTTAGTAGTGCATTTTACTCGCCCTTCCACGCGCTTTAAGATGCCGCCTAGCCCAGTACACTATCTGAAATAGGAGCGACGTATGTTGAACAAATGTGATAGAATTACGCAGAATTCTTATATTAACCGTAATATAAAATGATCTAATCGGGCCTCTGTTTGCCTTACCCTAGAAGTTTAATAGTGCATTTTACTGGCCATTTCATGCGCTTTGAGATGCCGCTTAGCCCAATACGCTATCTGAAATAGGAGCGACGTAAACTGAACAATTGTGATAGAATTTCGCTGAATTCTTATATTAACCAAAATATAAAATGTTCTAATCGGGTCTCTGATTGCCCTATCATAGAAGTTTAATAGTGCATTGTACTCGCCATTCCACGCGCTTTAAGATTCCGCCTAGCCCAGTACGCTATCTGAAATAGGAGCTACGTAAGTTGAACAAATGTCACAGAATTACGCTGAATTCTTATATTAACCGTAATATAAAATGATCTAATCGGATCTCTCTTTGCCTTATCCTAGAAGTTTAATAGTGCATTTTACTCGCCATTTCATGCGCTTTGAGATGCCGCTTAGCCCAATACGCTATCTGAAATAGGAGCGAGGTAAATTGAACAAATGTGATAGAATTTCGCTGGATTCTTATATTAACCAAAATATAAAATGATCTAATCGGGTCTCTGATTGCCCTATCATAGAAGTTTAATAGTGCATTTTACTCGCCATTCCACGCGGTTTAAGTTGCCGCCTAGCCCAGTACGCTTTCTGAAATAGGAGCTACGTAAGTTGAACAAATGTGACAGAATTACGCTGAATTCTTATATTAACCGTTATATAAAATGATCTAATCGGGTCTCTGTTTGTCTTATCCTAGAAGTTTAATAGTGCATTTTACTCGCCATTTCATGCGCTTTGATATGCCGCTTAGCCCAATACGCTATCTGAAATAGGAGCGACGTAAATTGAACAAATGTGAGAGAATTACGCTGAATTCTTATATTAACCGTAATATAAAATGATCTAATCGGGTCTCTCTTTGCCTTATCCTAGAAGTTTAATAGTGCATTTTACTCGCCATTTCAGGCGCTTTGAGATGCCGCTTAGCCCAATACGCTATCTGAAATAGGAGCGACGTAAATTGAACAAATGTGATAGAATTACGCTGAATCCTTATATTAACCAAAATATAAAATGATCTAATCGGGTCTCTGATTGCCTTACCATAGAAGTTTAATAGTGCATTTTACTCGCCATTCCACGCGCTTTAAGATGCCGCCTAGCCCAGTATGCTATCTGAAATAGGAACGACGTAAATTGAACAAGTGTGATAGAATTTTGCTGAATTCTTAAATTGACCATAATATAAAATGATCTAATCGGGTCTCTGATTGCCCTACCCAAGAAGTTTAATAGTGCATTTCTCTCGTCATTTCAAGAGCTGTGAGATGCCGCTTAGCACAATACGCTATCTGAAATAGGAGCGACGTAAATTGAACAAATGTGATAGAATTTCGCTGAATTCTTATATTAACCAAAATATAAAATGATCTGATCGGGTCTCTGATTGCCCTATCATAGAAGTTTAAGAGTGCATTTTGCTCGCCATTCCACGCGCTTTAAGATGCCGTCTAGCCCAGTACGCTATCTGAAATAGGAGCGACGTAAGTTGAACAAGTGTGATAGAATAACGCTGCATTCTTATATTAACCGTATCATAAAATGGTCTAATCGGGTCTCCGTTTGCCTTATCCTAGAAGTTTAAAAGTGCATTTTACTCGCCATTTCATGCGCATTGTGATGCCGCTTAGCCCAATACGCTATCTGAAATAGGAGCGACGTAAATTGAACAAATGTGATAGAATTTCCCTGAAATCTTATATTAAACAATACATAAAATGATCTAAACGGGACTCTGACTGCCCTACCATAGAAGTTTAGTAGTGCATTTTACTCGCCCTTCCACGCGCATTAAGATGCCGCCTAGCCCAGTACACTATCTGAAATAGGAGCGACGTATGTTGAACAAGTGTGATAGAATTACGCTGAATTCTTATATTAACCGTAATATAAAATGATCTAATCGGGTCTCTGTTTGCCTTATCCTAGAAGTTTAATAGTGCATTTTACTCGCCATTTCATGCACTTTGAGATGCCGCTTAGCCCAATAGCTATCTGAAATAGGAGCGACGTAAATTGAACAAATGTGATAGAATTTCCCTGAAATCTTATATTAACCGTAATATAAAATGATCTAATCGGCTCTCTGTTTGCATTACCCGAGAAGTTCAATAGTGCATTTTACTCGCCATTCCACGCGGTTTAAGTTGCCGCCTAGCCCAGTACGCAATCTGAAATAGGAGCTACGTAAGTTGAACAAATGTGACAGAATTACGCTGAATTCTTATATTAACCGTAATATAAAATGAACTAATCGGGTCTCTGTTTGCCTTATCCAAGAAGTTTAATAGTGCATTTTACTCGCCATTTCATGCGCTTTGAGATGCCGCTTAGCCCAATAAGCTATCTGAAATCGGAGCGATGTAAATTGAACAAATGTGATAGAATTTCGCTGAATTCTTATATTAACCAAAATATAAAATGATCTAATCGGGTCTCTGATTGTCCTATCATAGAAGTTTAAGAGTGCATTTTGCTCGCCATTCCACGCGCTTTAAGATGCCGCCTAGCCCAGTACGCTATCTGAAATAGGAGCGACGTAAGTTGAACAAATGTGATAGAATAACGCTGAATTCTTATATTAACCGTAATATAAAATGGTCTAATCGGGTCTCCGTTTGCCTTATCCTAGAAGTTTAATAGTGCATTTTACTCGCCATTTCATGCGCTTTGAGATGCCGCTTAGCCCAATACGCTATCTGCAATAGGAGCGACGTAAATTGAACAAATGTGATAGAATATCGCTGAATTCTTAAATTAACCATAATATAAAATGATCTAATCGGGTCTCTGTTTGCCCTACCCTAGAAGTTTAATAGTGCATTTTACTCGCCATTTCTTGCGCTTTGAGATGCCGCTTAGCCCAACACGCTATCTGAAATATCGGCGACGTAAATTGAACAAATGTGTGAGAATCTCGCTGAATTCTTATATTAACCTTAATGTAAAATGATCTAATCGGGTCTCTGTTCGCCATACTCTAGAAGATTTATAGTGCATTTCGCTCGTCATTTCATGCGCTTTGATATGCCGCTTAGCCCAATAAGCTATCTGAAATAGGAGCGACGTAAATTGAACAAATGTGATAGAATTTCGCTGAATTCTTATATTAACCTAAATATAAAATGTTCTAATCGGGTCTCTGATTGCCCTATCATAGAAGATTAATAGTGCATTTTACTCGCCAATCCACGCGCTTTAAGATTCCGCCTAGCCCAGTACGCTATCTGAAATAGGAGCGACGTAAATTGAACAAATGTGATAGAATTTCCCTGAAATCTTATATTAACCGTAATATAAAATGATCTAATCGGCTCTCTGTTTGCTTTACCCAAGAAGTTTAATAGTGCATTTTACTCGCCATTCCACGCGCTTTAAGATGCCGCCTATCCGAGTACGCCATCTGAAATAGGAGCGACGTAAACTGAACAAATGTGATAGAATTTTTCTGAATTCTTAAATTAACCATAACATAAAATGATCTAATCGGGTCTCTTTTTGCCATACCATAGAAGTTTCATAGTGCATTTTACTCGCCATTTCATGCGCTTTGAGATGCCGCTTAGCCCAATACGCTATCTGAAATTGGAGCTACGTAAGTTGAACAAATGTGATAGAATTTCGCTGAATTCTTATATTAACCAAAACATAAAATGATGTAATCGGTTCTCTGATTGCCCTGTCATAGAAGTTTAATAGTGCATTTTACTCGCCATTCCACGCGCTTTAAGATGCCGCCTAGCCCAGTACGCTATCTGAAATAGGAGCTACGTAAGTTGAACAAATGTGACAGAGTTACGCTGAATTCTTATATTAACCGCAATATGAAATGATCTAATCGGGTCTCTGTTTGCCTTATCCTAGAAGTTTAATAGTGCATTTTACTCGCCATTTCATGCGCTTTGAGATGCCGCTTAGCCCAGTACGCTATCTGAAATAGGAGCTACGTAAGTTGAACAAATGTGACAGAATTACGCTGAATTCTTATATTTACCGTAATATAAAATGATCTAATCGGGTCTCTGTTTGCCTTATCCTAGAAGTTTAATAGTGCATTTTACTCGCCACTTCATGCGCTTTGAGATGCCGCTTAGCCCTATACGCTATCTGAAATAGGAGCGACGTAAATTGACCAAATGTGATAGAATTTCGCTGAATTCTTATATTAACCAAAATATAAAATGATCTAATCGGGTCTCTGATTGCCCTATCATAGAAGTTTAACAGTGCATTTTACTCGCCATTTCATGCGCTTTGAGATGCCGCTTAGCCCAATACGCTATCTGAAATTGGAGCTACGTAAATTGAACAAATGTGATAGAATTTCCCTGAAATCTTATATTAAACAAAATATAAAATGATCTAATCGGGTCTCCGATTGCCCTATCATAGAAGTTTAATAGTGCATTTTACTCGCCATTTCATGCGCTTTGATATGCCGCTAAGTCCAATAAGCTATCTGTAATAGGAGCGAGGTAAATTGAACAAATGTGATAGAATTTCCCTGAAATCATATATTAACCAAAATATAAAGTGATCTAATCGGGTCTCTGATTGCCCTATCATAGAAGTTTAATAGTGCATTTTACTCGCCATTCCACGCGCTTTGAGATGCCGCATAGCCCAGTACGCTATCTGAAATAGGAGCGACGTCAATTGAACAAATGTGATAGAATTTTGCTGTATTCTTAAATTAACCATAAAATAAAATATTCTAATCGGTTCTCTGTTTGCCCTAGCCTAGAAGTTTAATAGTGCATTATACTCGCCATTTCATGCGCTTTGAGATGCCGCTTAGCCCAATACGCTATCTGAAATAGGAGCGACGTAAGTTGAACAAATGTGATAGAATTTCGCTCAATTCTTAAATTAACAACAATATAAAATGATCTAATCGGGTCACTGATTGCCCTATCATAGAAGTTTAATAGTGCATTTTACTCGCCATTCCACGCGCTTTAAGTTGCCGCCTAGCCCAGTACGCTATCTGAAATAGGAGCGACGTAAATTGAAGAAATGTGATAGAATTTTGCTGAATTCTTAAATTTACCATAACATAAAATGATCCAATCGGGTCTCCGTTTGCCCTACCCTAGAAGTTTAATAGTGCATTTTACTCGCCATTTCATGCGCTTTGAGATGCCGCTTAGCCCAATACGCTATCAGAAATAGGAGCGACGTAAATTGAACAAATGTGATAGAAATTCGCTGAATTCTTATATTAACCAAAATATAAAATGATCTAACCGGGTCTCTGATTGCCCTATCATAGAAGATTAATAGTGCATTTTACTCGCCACTCCACGCGCTTTAGGATGCCGCCTAGCCCAGTACGCTATCGGAAATAGGAGCAACGTAAATTGAACAAATGTGATAGAATTTTGCTGAATTCTTAAATTAACCATAATATAAAATGATCTAATCGGGTCTCTGTTTGCCCTACCCTAGAAGTTTAATAGTGCATTGTACTCGCCATTTCATGCGCTTTGAGATGCCGCTTAGCCCAATAAGCTATCTGAAATAGGAGCGACGTAAATTGAACAAATGTGATAGAATTTTGCTGAATTCTTAAATTAACCATAATATAAAATGATCTAATCGGGTCTCTTTTTGCCATACCATAGAAGTTTAATAGTGCATTTTACTCGCCATTTCATGCGCTTTGAGATGCCGCTTAGCCCAATACGCTATCTGAAATTGGAGCGACGTAAGTTGAACAAATGTGATAGAATTTCGCTGAATTCTTATATTAACCAAAATATAAAATGATCTAATCGGGTCTCTGATTGCCCTACCATAGAAGTTTAATTGTGAATTTTACTCGACATTCCACGCGCTTTAGGTTGCCGCCTAGCCCAGTACGCTATCTGAAATAGGAGCTACGTAAGTTGAACAAATGTGACAGAATTACGCTGAATTCTTATATTAACCAAAATATAAAATGATCTAATCGTGTCTCTGTTTGCCCTACCCTAGAAGTTTAATAGTGCATTTTACTCGCCATGTCTTGCGCTTTGAGATGCAGCTTACCCCAATACGCTATCTGAAATAGGAGCGACGTAAATTGAACAAATGTGAGAGAATCTCGCTGAATTCTTATATTAACCAAAACATAAAATGATGTAATCGGTTCTCTGATTGCCCTATCATAGAAGTTTAATAGTGCATTTTACTCGCCATTTCATGCGCCTTGATATGCCGCTTAGCCCAATACGCTATCTGAAATAGGAGCGACGTAAATTGAACAAATGTGATAGAATTTCGCTGAATTCTTATATTAACCAAAACATAAAATGATGTAATCGGTTCTCTGATTGCCCTATCATAGAAGTTTAATAGTGCATTTTACTCGCCATTCCACGCGCTTTAAGATGCCGCCTAGCCCAGGACGCTATCTGAAATAGGAGCTACGTGAGTTGAACAAATGTGACAGAGTTACGCTGAAATCTTATATTAACCGCAATATAAAATGATCTAATCGGGTCTCTGTTTGCCTTATCCTAGAAGTTTAATAGTGCATTTTACTCGCCATTTCATGCCCTTTGAGATGCCGCTTAGCCCAATACGCTATCTGAAATAGGAGCGACGTAAATTGAACAAATGTGATAGAATTTCGCTGAATTCTTATATTAACGAAAACATAAAATGATGTAATCGGTTCTCTGATTGCCCTATCATAGAAGTTTAATAGTGCATTTTACTCGCCAGTCCACGCGCTTTAAGATGCCGCCTAGCCCAGTACGCTATCTGAAATAGGAGCTACGTAAGTTGAACAAATGTGACAGAGTTACGCTGAATTCTTATATTAACCGCAATATAAAATGATCTAATCGGGTCTCTGTTTGCCTTATCCTAGAAGTTTAATAGTGCATTTTACTCGCCACTTCATGCGCTTTGAGATGCCGCTTAGCCCAGTACGCTATCTGAAATAGGAGCGACGTAAATTGACCAAATGTGATAGAATTTCGCTGAATTCTTATATTAACCAAAATATAAAATGATCTAATCGGGTCTCTGATTGCCCTATCATCGAAGTTTAATAGTGAATTTTACTCGCCATTCCACGCGCTTTAAGATGCCGCCTAGCCCAGTACGCTATCTGAAATAGGAACGACGTAAATTGAACAAATGTGATAGAATTTCGCTGAATTCTTATATTAACCAAAATATAAAATGATCTAATCGGGTCTCTTTTTGCCCTACCCTAGAAGTTTAATAGTGCATTTTACTCGTCATTTCATGCGCTTTGAGATGCCGCTTAGCCCAATACGCTATCTGAAATAGGAGCGATGTAAATTGAACAAATGTGATAGAATTTCGCTGAATTCTTTTTTTAACCAAAATATAAAATGATCTAATCGGGTCTCTGATTGCCCTACCATAGAAGTTTAATAGTGCATTTTACTCGCCATTTCATGCGCGTTGAGATGCCACTTAGCCCAATACGCTATCTGAAATAGGAGCAACGTAAGTTGAACAAATGTGATAGAATTTCGCTGAATTCTTTTATTAACCATAATGTAAAATGATCTATTCGGGTCTCTGTTTGCCCTATCATAGAATGTTAATAGTGCATTTTATTCGCCATTTCATGCGCTTTGAGATGCCGCTTAGCCGAATACGCTAACTGAAATAGGAGCGACGTAAATTGAACAAATGTGATAGAATTTCGCTGAATTCTTAAATTAACCATAATATAAAATGATTTAATCGGGTCTTTGTTTGCCCTACCCTAGAAGTTTAATAGTGCATTTTACTCGCCATTTCATGCGCTTTGAGATGCCGCTTAGCCCAATACGCTATCTGAATTACGAGCGACGTAACATGAACAAATGTGATAGAATTTCGCTGAATTCTTTTATTAACCATAATGTAAAATGATCTAATCGGGTCTCTGTTCGCCCTTGCCTAGTAGTTTAATAGTGCATTTTATTCGCCATTTCATGCTCTTTGAGATGCCGCTTAGCCGCATACGCTAACAGAAATAGGAGCGACGTAAATTCAACAAATGTGATAGAATTACCCTGAAATCTTATATTAAACAAAATATAAAATGATCTAATCGAGTGTGTGATTGCCCTATCATAGAAGTTTAGTAGTGCATTTTACTCGCCATTTCATGCGCTTTAAGATGCCGCCTAGCCCAGTATGCTATCTGAAATAGGAACGACGTAAATTGAACAAATGTGATAGAATTTTGCTGAATTCTTAAATTAATCATAATATAAAATGATCTAATCGGGTCTCTGATTGCCATACCCTAGAAGTTTAATAGTGCATTTTACTCGCCATTTCATGCGCTTTGAGATGCCGCTTAGCCCAATACGCTATCTGAAATAGGAGCGACGTAAATTGAACAAATGTGATAGAATTTCCCTGAAATATTATAGTAAACAAAATATAAAATGGTCTAATCGGAACTCTGATTGCCCTATCATAGAAGTTTAGTAGTGCATTTTACTCGCCCTTCCACGCGCTTTAAGATGCCGCCTAGCCCACTACGCTATCTGAAATAGGAGCGACGTTAGTTGAACAAATGTGATAGAATTTCGCTGAATTCTTTTATTAACCGTAATATAAAATGGTCTAATCGGGTCTCCGTTTGCCTTATCCTAGAAGTTTAATAGTGCATTTTACTCGCCATTTCATGCGCTTTGAGATGCCGCTTAGCCCAATACGCTATCTGCAATAGGAGCGACGTAAATTGAACAAATGTGATAGAATATCGCTGAATTCTTAAATTAACCATAATATAAAATGATCTAATCGGGTCTCTGTTTGCCCTACCCTAGAAGTTTAATAGTGCATTTTACTCGCCATTTCTTGCGCTTTGAGATGCCGCTTAGCCCAACACGCTATCTGAAATATCGGCGACGTAAATTGAACAAATGTGAGAGAATCTCGCTGAATTCTTATATTAACCTTAATGTAAAATGATCTAATCGGGTCTCTGTTCGCCATACTCTAGAAGATTTATAGTGCATTTTACTCGCCAATCCACGCGCTTTAAGATTCCGCCTAGCCCAGTACGCTATCTGAAATAGGAGCGACGTAAATTGAACAAATGTGATAGAATTTCCCTGAAATCTTATATTAACCGTAATATAAAATGATCTAATCGGCTCTCTGTTTGCATTACCCAAGAAGTTTAATAGTGCATTTTACTCGCCATTCCACGCGCTTTAAGATGCCGCCTATCCGAGTACGCCATCTGAAATAGGAGCGACGTAAACTGAACAAATGTGATAGAATTTTTCTGAATTCTTAAATTAACCATAATATAAAATGATCTAATCGGGTCTCTGCTTGCCCTATCATAGAAGTTTAATAGTGCATTTTACTCGCCATTCCACGCGCTTTAAGATGCCGCCTAGCCCAGTATGCTATCTGAAATAGGAACGACGTAAATTGAACAAATGTGATAGAATTTTGCTGAATTCTTAAATTGACCATAATATAAAATGATCTAATCGGGTCTCTGATTGCCCTACCCAAGAAGTTTAATAGTGCATTTCTCTCGTCATTTCAAGAGCTGTGAGATGCCGCTTAGCACAATACGCTATCTGAAATAGGAGCGACGTAAATTGAACAAATGTGATAGAATTTCGCTGAATTCTTATATTAACCAAAATATAAAATGATCTGATCGGGTCTCTGATTGCCCTATCATAGAAGTTTAAGAGTGCATTTTGCTCGCCATTCCACGCGCTTTAAGATGCCGTCTAGCCCAGTACGCTATCTGAAATAGGAGCGACGTAAGTTGAACAAGTGTGATAGAATAACGCTGCATTCTTATATTAACCGTATCATAAAATGGTCTAATCGGGTCTCCGTTTGCCTTATCCTAGAAGTTTAAAAGTGCATTTTACTCGCCATTTCATGCGCATTGTGATGCCGCTTAGCCCAATACGCTATCTGAAATAGGAGCGACGTAAATTGAACAAATGTGATAGAATTTCCCTGAAATCTTATATTAAACAATACATAAAATGATCTAAACGGGACTCTGACTGCCCTACCATAGAAGTTTAGTAGTGCATTTTACTCGCCCTTCCACGCGCATTAAGATGCCGCCTAGCCCAGTACACTATCTGAAATAGGAGCGACGTATGTTGAACAAGTGTGATAGAATTACGCTGAATTCTTATATTAACCGTAATATAAAATGATCTAATCGGGTCTCTGTTTGCCTTATCCTAGAAGTTTAATAGTGCATTTTACTCGCCATTTCATGCACTTTGAGATGCCGCTTAGCCCAATAGCTATCTGAAATAGGAGCGAAGTAAATTGAACAAATGTGATAGAATTTCCCTGAAATCTTATATTAACCGTAATACAAAATGATCTAATCGGCTCTCTGTTTGCATTACCCGAGAAGTTCAATAGTGCATTTTACTCGCCATTCCACGCGGTTTAAGTTGCCGCCTAGCCCAGTACGCAATCTGAAATAGGAGCTACGTAAGTTGAACAAATGTGACAGAATTACGCTGAATTCTTATATTAACCGTAATATAAAATGAACTAATCGGGTCTCTGTTTGCCTTATCCAAGAAGTTTAATAGTGCATTTTACTCGTCATTTCATGCGCTTTGAGATGCCGCTTAGCCCAATAAGCTATCTGAAATCGGAGCGATGTAAATTGAACAAATGTGATAGAATTTCGCTGAATTCTTATATTAACCAAAATATGAAATGATCTAATCGGGTCTCTGATTGTCCTATCATAGAAGTTTAAGAGTGCATTTTGCTCGCCATTCCACGCGCTTTAAGATGCCGCCTAGCCCAGTACGCTATCTGAAATAGGAGCGACGTAAGTTGAACAAATGTGATAGAATAACGCTGAATTCTTATATTAACCGTAATATAAAATGGTCTAATCGGGTCTCCGTTTGCCTTATCCTAGAAGTTTAATAGTGCATTTTACTCGCCATTTCATGCGCTTTGAGATGCCGCTTAGCCCAATACGCTATCTGCAATAGGAGCGACGTAAATTGAACAAATGTGATAGAATATCGCTGAATTCTTAAATTAACCATAATATAAAATGATCTAATCGGGTCTCTGTTTGCCCTACCCTAGAAGTTTAATAGTGCATTTTACTCGCCATTTCTTGCGCTTTGAGATGCCGCTTAGCCCAACACGCTATCTGAAATATCGGCGACGTAAATTGAACAAATGTGTGAGAATCTCGCTGAATTCTTATATTAACCTTAATGTAAAATGATCTAATCGGGTCTCTGTTCGCCATACTCTAGAAGATTTATAGTGCATTTCGCTCGTCATTTCATGCGCTTTGATATGCCGCTTAGCCCAATAAGCTATCTGAAATAGGAGCGACGTAAATTGAACAAATGTGATAGAATTTCGCTGAATCCTTATATTAACCTAAATATAAAATGTTCTAATCGGGTCTCTGATTGCCCTATCATAGAAGATTAATAGTGCATTTTACTCGCCAATCCACGCGCTTTAAGATTCCGCCTAGCCCAGTACGCTATCTGAAATAGGAGCGACGTAAATTGAACAAATGTGATAGAATTTCCCTGAAATCTTATATTAACCGTAATATAAAATGATCTAATCGGCTCTCTGTTTGCTTTACCCAAGAAGTTTAATAGTGCATTTTACTCGCCATTCCACGCGCTTTAAGATGCCGCCTATCCGAGTACGCCATCTGAAATAGGAGCGACGTAAACTGAACAAATGTGATAGAATTTTTCTGAATTCTTAAATTAACCATAATATAAAATGATCTAATCGGGTCTCTTTTTGCCATACCATAGAAGTTTCATAGTGCATTTTACTCGCCATTTCATGCGCTTTGAGATGCCGCTTAGCCCAATACGCTATCTGAAATTGGAGCTACGTAAGTTGAACAAATGTGATAGAATTTCGCTGAATTCTTATATTAACCAAAACATAAAATGATGTAATCGGTTCTCTGATTGCCCTGTCATAGAAGTTTAATAGTGCATTTTACTCGCCATTCCACGCGCTTTAAGATGCCGCCTAGCCCAATACGCTATCTGAAATAGGAGCTACGTAAGTTGAACAAATGTGACAGAGTTACGCTGAATTCTTATATTAACCGCAATATGAAATGATCTAATCGGGTCTCTGTTTGCCTTATCCTAGAAGTTTAATAGTGCATATTACTCGCCATTTCATGCGCTTTGAGATGCCGCTTAGCCCAGTACGCTATCTGAAATAGGAGCGACGTAAGTTGAACAAATGTGACAGAATTACGCTGAATTCTTATATTTACCGTAATATAAAATGATCTAATCGGGTCTCTGTTTGCCTTATCCTAGAAGTTTAATAGTGCATTTTACTCGCCACTTCATGCGCTTTGAGATGCCGCTTAGCCCTATACGCTATCTGAAATAGGAGCGACGTAAATTGACCAAATGTGATAGAATTTCGCTGAATTCTTATATTAACCAAAATATAAAATGATCTAATCGGGTCTCTGATTGCCCTATCATAGAAGTTTAACAGTGCATTTTACTCGCCATTTCATGCGCTTTGAGATGCCGCTTAGCCCAATACGCTATCTGAAATTGGAGCTACGTAAATTGAACAAATGTGATAGAATTTCCCTGAAATCTTATATTAAACAAAATATAAAATGATCTAATCGGGTCTCCGATTGCCCTATCATAGAAGTTTAATAGTGCATTTTACTCGCCATTTCATGCGCTTTGAGATGCCGCTAAGTCCAATAAGCTATCTGTAATAGGAGCGAGGTAAATTGAACAAATGTGATAGAATTTCCCTGAAATCATATATTAACCAAAATATAAAGTGATCTAATCGGGTCTCTGATTGCCCTATCATAGAAGTTTAATAGTGCATTTTACTCACCATTCCACGCGCTTTGAGATGCCGCATAGCCCAGTACGCTATCTGAAATAGGAGCGACGTCAATTGAACAAATGTGATAGAATTTTGCTGTATTCTTAAATTAACCATAAAATAAAATATTCTAATCGGTTCTCTGTTTGCCCTAGCCTAGAAGTTTAATAGTGCATTATACTCGCCATTTCATGTGCTTTGAGATGCCGCTTAGCCCAATACGCTATCTGAAATAGGAGCGACGTAAGTTGAACAAATGTGATAGAATTTCGCTCAATTCTTAAATTAACAACAATATAAAATGATCTAATCGGGTCACTGATTGCCCTATCATAGAAGTTTAATAGTGCATTTTACTCGCCATTCCACGCGTTTTAAGTTGCCGCCTAGCCCAGTACGCTATCTGAAATAGGAGCGACGTAAATTGAAGAAATGTGATAGAATTTTGCTGAATTCTTAAATTTACCATAACATAAAATGATCCAATCGGGTCTCCGTTTGCCCTACCCTAGAAGTTTAATAGTGCATTTTACTCGCCATTTCATGCGCTTTGAGATGCCGCTTAGCCCAATACGCTATCAGAAATAGGAGCGACGTAAATTGAACAAATGTGATAGAAATTCGCTGAATTCTTATATTAACCAAAATATAAAATGATCTAACCGGGTCTCTGATTGCCCTATCATAGAAGATTAATAGTGCATTTTACTCGCCACTGCACGCGCTTTAGGATGCCGCCTAGCCCAGTACGCTATCGGAAATAGGAGCAACGTAAATTGAACAAATGTGATAGAATTTTGCTGAATTCTTAAATTAACCATAATATAAAATGATCTAATCGGGTCTCTGTTTGCCCTACCCTAGAAGTTTAATAGTGCATTGTACTCGCCATTTCATGCGCTTTGAGATGCCGCTTAGCCCAATAAGCTATCTGAAATAGGAGCGACGTAAATTGAACAAATGTGATAGAATTTTGCTGAATTCTTAAATTAACCATAATATAAAATGATCTAATCGGGTCTCTTTTTGCCATACCATAGAAGTTTAATAGTGCATTTTACTCGCCATTTCATGCGCTTTGAGATGCCGCTTAGCCCAATACGCTATCTGAAATTGGAGCGACGTAAGTTGAACAAATGTGATAGAATTTCGCTGAATTCTTATATTAACCAAAATATAAAATGATCTAATCGGGTCTCTGATTGCCCTACCATAGAAGTTTAATTGTGAATTTTACTCGACATTCCACGCGCTTTAGGTTGCCGCCTAGCCCAGTACGCTATCTGAAATAGGAGCTACGTAAGTTGAACAAATGTGACAGAATTACGCTGAATTCTTATATTAACCAAAATATAAAATGATCTAATCGTGTCTCTGTTTGCCCTACCCTAGTAGTTTAATAGTGCATTTTACTCGCCATGTCTTGCGCTTTGAGATGCAGCTTACCCCAATACGCTATCTGAAATAGGAGCGACGTAAATTGAACAAATGTGAGAGAATCTCGCTGAATTCTTATATTAACCAAAACATAAAATGATGTAATCGGTTCTCTGATTGCCCTATCATAGAAGTTTAATAGTGCATTTTACTCGCCATTTCATGCGCCTTGATATGCCGCTTAGCCCAATACGCTATCTGAAATAGGAGCGACATAAATTGAACAAATGTGATAGAATTTCGCTGAATTCTTATATTAACCAAAACATAAAATGATGTAATCGGTTCTCTGATTGCCCTATCATAGAAGTTTAATAGTGCATTTTACTCGCCATTCCACGCGCTTTAAGATGCCGCCTAGCCCAGGACGCTATGTGAAATAGGAGCTACGTGAGTTGAACAAATGTGACAGAGTTACGCTGAAATCTTATATTAACCGCAATATAAAATGATCTAATCGGGTCTCTGTTTGCCTTATCCTAGAAGTTTAATAGTGCATTTTACTCGCCATTTCAAGCCCTTTGAGATGCCGCTTAGCCCGATACGCTATCTGAAATAGGAGCGACGTAAATTGAACAAATGTGATAGAATTTCGCTGAATTCTTATATTAACGAAAACATAAAATGATGTAATCGGTTCTCTGATTGCCCTGTCATAGAAGTTTAATAGTGCATTTTACTCGCCAGTCCACGCGCTTTAAGATGCCGCCTAGCCCAGTACGCTATCTGAAATAGGAGCTACGTAAGTTGAACAAATGTGACAGAGTTACGCTGAATTCTTATATTAACCGCAATATAAAATGATCTAATCGGGTCTCTGTTTGCCTTATCCTAGAAGTTTAATAGTGCATTTTACTCGCCACTTCATGCGCTTTGAGATGCCGCTTAGCCCAGTACGCTATCTGAAATAGGAGCGACGTAAATTGACCAAATGTGATAGAATTTCGCTGAATTCTTATATTAACCAAAATATAAAATGATCTAATCGGGTCTCTGATTGCCCTATCATCGAAGTTTAATAGTGAATTTTACTCGCCATTCCACGCGCTTTAAGATGCCGCCTAGCCCAGTACGCTATCTGAAATAGGAACGACGTAAATTGAACAAATGTGATAGAATTTCGCTGAATTCTTATATTAACCAAAATATAAAATGATCTAATCGGGTCTCTTTTTGCCCTACCCTAGAAGTTTAATAGTGCATTTTACTCGTCATTTCATGCGCTTTGAGATGCCGCTTAGCCCAATACGCTATCTGAAATAGGAGCGATGTAAATTGAACAAATGTGATAGAATTTCGCTGAATTCTTTTATTAACCAAAATATAAAATGATCTAATCGGGTCTCTGATTGCCCTATCATAGAAGTTTAATAGTGCATTTTACTCGCCATTTCATGCGCGTTGAGATGCCACTTAGCCCAATACGCTATCTGAAATAGGAGCAACGTAAGTTGAACAAATGTGATAGAATTTCGCTGAATTCTTAAATTAACCATAATATAAAATGATTTAATCGGGTCTTTGTTTGCCCTACCCTAGAAGTTTAATAGTGCATTTTACTCGCCATTTCATGCGCTTTGAGATGCCGCTTAGCCCAATACGCTATCTGAATTACGAGCGACGTAACATGAACAAATGTGATAGAATTTCGCTGAATTCTTTTATTAACCATAATGTAAAATGATCTAATCGGGTCTCTGTTCGCCCTTGCCTAGTAGTTTAATAGTGCATTTTATTCGCCATTTCATGCTCTTTGAGATGCCGCTTAGCCGCATACGCTAACAGAAATAGGAGCGACGTAAATTCAACAAATGTGATAGAATTACCCTGAAATCTTATATTAAACAAAATATAAAATGATCTAATCGAGTGTGTGATTGCCCTATCATAGAAGTTGAGTAGTGCATTTTACTCGCCATTTCATGCGCTTTAAGATGCCGCCTAGCCCAGTATGCTATCTGAAATAGGAACGACGTAAATTGAACAAATGTGATAGAATTTTGCTGAATTCTTAAATTAACCATAATATAAAATGATCTAATCGGGTCTCTGATTGCCATACCCTAGAAGTTTAATAGTGCATTTTACTCGCCATTTCATGCGCTTTGAGATGCCGCTTAGCCCAATACGCTATCTGAAATAGGAGCGACGTAAATTGAACAAATGTGATAGAATTTCCCTGAAATATTATAGTAAACAAAATATAAAATGGTCTAATCGGAACTCTGATTGCCCTATCATAGAAGTTTAGTAGTGCATTTTACTCGCCCTTCCACGCGCTTTAAGATGCCGCCTAGCCCACTACGCTATCTGAAATAGGAGCGACGTAAGTTGAACAAATGTGATAGAATTTCGCTGAATTCTTATATTAACCGTAATATAAAATGGTCTAATCGGGTCTCCGTTTGCCTTATCCTAGAAGTTTAATAGTGCATTTTACTCGCCATTTCATGCGCTTTGAGATGCCGCTTAGCCCAATACGCTATCTGCAATAGGAGCGACGTAAATTGAACAAATGTGATAGAATATCGCTGAATTCTTAAATTAACCATAATATAAAATGATCTAATCGGGTCTCTGTTTGCCCTACCCTAGAAGTTTAATAGTGCATTTTACTCGCCATTTCTTGCGCTTTGAGATGCCGCTTAGCCCAACACGCTATCTGAAATATCGGCGACGTAAATTGAACAAATGTGAGAGAATCTCGCTGAATTCTTATATTAACCTTAATGTAAAATGATCTAATCGGGTCTCTGTTCGCCATACTCTAGAAGATTTATAGTGCATTTTACTCGCCAATCCACGCGCTTTAAGATTCCGCCTAGCCCAGTACGCTATCTGAAATAGGAGCGACGTAAATTGAACAAATGTGATAGAATTTCCCTGAAATCTTATATTAACCGTAATATAAAATGATCTAATCGGCTCTCTGTTTGCATTACCCAAGAAGTTTAATAGTGCATTTTACTCGCCATTCCACGCGCTTTAAGATGCCGCCTATCCGAGTCGCCATCTGAAATAGGAGCGACGTAAACTGAACAAATGTGATAGAATTTTTCTGAATTCTTAAATTAACCATAATATAAAATGATCTAATCGGGTCTCTGCTTGCCCTATCATAGAAGTTTAATAGTGCATTTTACTCGCCATTCCACGCGCTTTAAGATGCCGCCTAGCCCAGTATGCTATCTGAAATAGGAACGACGTAAATTGAACAAATGTGATAGAATTTTGCCTGAATTCTTAAATTGACCATAATATAAAATGATCTAATCGGGTCTCTGATTGCCCTACCCAAGAAGTTTAATAGTGCATTTCTCTCGTCATTTCAAGAGCTGTGAGATGCCGCTTAGCACAATACGCTATCTGAAATAGGAGCGACGTAAATTGAACAAATATGATAGAATTTCGCTGAATTCTTATATTAACCAAAATATAAAATGATCTGATCGGGTCTCTGATTGCCCTATCATAGAAGTTTAAGAGTGCATTTTGCTCGCCATTCCACGCGCTTTAAGATGCCGTCTAGCCCAGTACGCTATCTGAAATAGGAGCGACGTAAGTTGAACAAGTGTGATAGAATAACGCTGCATTCTTATATTAACCGTATCATAAAATGGTCTAATCGGGTCTCCGTTTGCCTTATCCTAGAAGTTTAAAAGTGCATTTTACTCGCCATTTCATGCGCATTGTGATGCCGCTTAGCCCAATACGCTATCTGAAATAGGAGCGACGTAAATTGAACAAATGTGATAGAATTTCCCTGAAATCTTATATTAAACAATACATAAAATGATCTAAACGGGACTCTGACTGCCCTACCATAGAAGTTTAGTAGTGCATTTTACTCGCCCTTCCACGCGCATTAAGATGCCGCCTAGCCCAGTACACTATCTGAAATAGGAGCGACGTATGTTGAACAAGTGTGATAGAATTACGCTGAATTCTTATATTAACCGTAATATAAAATGATCTAATCGGGTCTCTGTTTGCCTTATCCTAGAAGTTTAATAGTGCATTTTACTCGCCATTTCATGCACTTTGAGATGCCGCTTAGCCCAATAGCTATCTGAAATAGGAGCGAAGTAAATTGAACAAATGTGATAGAATTTCCCTGAAATCTTATATTAACCGTAATACAAAATGATCTAATCGGCTCTCTGTTTGCATTACCCGAGAAGTTCAACAGTGCATTTTACTCGCCATTCCACGCGGTTTAAGTTGCCGCCTAGCCCAGTACGCAATCTGAAATAGGAGCTACGTAAGTTGAACAAATGTGACAGAATTACGCTGAATTCTTATATTAACCGTAATATAAAATGAACTAATCGGGTCTCTGTTTGCCTTATCCAAGAAGTTTAATAGTGCATTTTACTCGTCATTTCATGCGCTTTGAGATGCCGCTTAGCCCAATAAGCTATCTGAAATCGGAGCGATGTAAATTGAACAAATGTGATAGAATTTCGCTGAATTCTTATATTAACCAAAATATGAAATGATCTAATCGGGTCTCTGATTGTCCTATCATAGAAGTTTAAGAGTGCATTTTGCTCGCCATTCCACGCGCTTTAAGATGCCGCCTAGCCCAGTACGCTATCTGAAATAGGAGCGACGTAAGTTGAACAAATGTGATAGAATAACGCTGAATTCTTATATTAACCGTAATATAAAATGGTCTAATCGGGTCTCCGTTTGCCTTATCCTAGAAGTTTAATAGTGCATTTTACTCGCCATTTCATGCGCTTTGAGATGCCGCTTAGCCCAATACGCTATCTGCAATAGGAGCGACGTAAATTGAACAAATGTGATAGAATATCGCTGAATTCTTAAATTAACCATAATATAAAATGATCTAATCGGGTCTCTGTTTGCCCTACCCTAGAAGTTTAATAGTGCATTTTACTCGCCATTTCTTGCGCTTTGAGATGCCGCTTAGCCCAACACGCTATCTGAAATATCGGCGACGTAAATTGAACAAATGTGTGAGAATCTCGCTGAATTCTTATATTAACCTTAATGTAAAATGATCTAATCGGGTCTCTGTTCGCCATACTCTAGAAGATTTATAGTGCATTTCGCTCGTCATTTCATGCGCTTTGATATGCCGCTTAGCCCAATAAGCTATCTGAAATAGGAGCGACGTAAATTGAACAAATGTGATAGAATTTCGCTGAATCCTTATATTAACCTAAATATAAAATGTTCTAATCGGGTCTCTGATTGCCCTATCATAGAAGATTAATAGTGCATTTTACTCGCCATTCCACGCGCTTTAAGATTCCGCCTAGCCCAGTACGCTATCTGAAATAGGAGCGACGTAAATTGAACAAATGTGATAGAATTTCCCTGAAATCTTATGTTAACCGTAATATAAAATGATCTAATCGGCTCTCTGTTTGCTTTACCCAAGAAGTTTAATAGTGCATTTTACTCGCCATTCCACGCGCTTTAAGATGCCGCCTATCCGAGTACGCCATCTGAAATAGGAGCGACGTAAATTGAACAAATGTGATAGAATTTTTCTGAATTCTTAAATTAACCATAATATAAAATGATCTAATCGGGTCTCTTTTTGCCATACCATAGAAGTTTCATAGTGCATTTTACTCGCCATTTCATGCGCTTTGAGATGCCGCTTAGCCCAATACGCTATCTGAAATTGGAGCTACGTAAGTTGAACAAATGTGATAGAATTTCGCTGAATTCTTATATTAACCAAAACATAAAATGATGTAATCGGTTCTCTGATTGCCCTGTCATAGAAGTTTAATAGTGCATTTTACTCGCCATTCCACGCGCTTTAATATGCCGCCTAGCCCAATACGCTATCTGAAATAGGAGCTACGTAAGTTGAACAAATGTGACAGAGTTACGCTGAATTCTTATATTAACCGCAATATGAAATGATCTAATCGGGTCTCTGTTTGCCTTATCCTAGAAGTTTAATAGTGCATATTACTCGCCATTTCATGCGCTTTGAGATGCCGCTTAGCCCAGTACGCTATCTGAAATAGGAGCTACGTAAGTTGAACAAATGTGACAGAATTACGCTGAATTCTTATATTTACCGTAATATAAAATGATCTAATCGGGTCTCTGTTTGCCTTATCCTAGAAGTTTAATAGTGCATTTTACTCGCCACTTCATGCGCTTTGAGATGCCGCTTAGCCCTATACGCTATCTGAAATAGGAGCGACGTAAATTGACCAAATGTGATAGAATTTCGCTGAATTCTTATATTAACCAAAATATAAAATGATCTAATCGGGTCTCTGATTGCCCTATCATAGAAGTTTAACAGTGCATTTTACTCGCCATTTCATGCGCTTTGAGATGCCGCTTAGCCCAATACGCTATCTGAAATTGGAGCTACGTAAATTGAACAAATGTGATAGAATTTCCCTGAAATCTTATATTAAACAAAATATAAAATGATCTAATCGGGTCTCCGATTGCCCTATCATAGAAGTTTAATAGTGCATTTTACTCGCCATTTCATGCGCTTTGAGATGCCGCTAAGTCCAATAAGCTATCTGTAATAGGAGCGAGGTAAATTGAACAAATGTGATAGAATTTCCCTGAAATCATATATTAACCAAAATATAAAGTGATCTAATCGGGTCTCTGATTGCCCTATCATAGAAGTTTAATAGTGCATTTTACTCACCATTCCACGCGCTTTGAGATGCCGCATAGCCCAGTACGCTATCTGAAATAGGAGCGACGTCAATTGAACAAATGTGATAGAATTTTGCTGTATTCTTAAATTAACCATAAAATAAAATATTCTAATCGGTTCTCTGTTTGCCCTAGCCTAGAAGTTTAATAGTGCATTTTACTCGCCATTTCATGCGCTTTGAGATGCCGCTTAGCCCAATACGCTATCTGAAATAGGAGCGACGTAAGTTGAACAAATGTGATAGAATTTCGCTCAATTCTTAAATTAACAACAATATAAAATGATCTAATCGGGTCACTGATTGCCCTATCATAGAAGTTTAATAGTGCATTTTACTCGCCATTCCACGCGTTTTAAGTTGCCGCCTAGCCCAGTACGCTATCTGAAATAGGAGCGACGTAAATTGAACAAATGTGATAGAATTTTGCTGAATTCTTAAATTTACCATAACATAAAATGATCCAATCGGGTCTCCGTTTGCCCTACCCTAGAAGTTTAATAGTGCATTTTACTCGCCATTTCATGCGCTTTGAGATGCCGCTTAGCCCAATACGCTATCAGAAATAGGAGCGACGTAAATTGAACAAATGTGATAGAAATTCGCTGAATTCTTATATTAACCAAAATATAAAATGATCTAACCGGGTCTCTGATTGCCCTATCATAGAAGATTAATAGTGCATTTTACTCGCCACTGCACGCGCTTTAGGATGCCGCCTAGCCCAGTACGCTATCGGAAATAGGAGCAACGTAAATTGAACAAATGTGATAGAATTTTGCTGAATTCTTAAATTAACCATAATATAAAATGATCTAATCGGGTCTCTGTTTGCCCTACCCTAGAAGTTTAATAGTGCATTGTACTCGCCATTTCATGCGCTTTGAGATGCCGCTTAGCCCAATAAGCTATCTGAAATAGGAGCGACGTAAATTGAACAAATGTGATAGAATTTTGCTGAATTCTTAAATTAACCATAATATAAAATGATCTAATCGGGTCTCTTTTTGCCATACCATAGAAGTTTAATAGTGCATTTTACTCGCCATTTCATGCGCTTTGAGATGCCGCTTAGCCCAATACGCTATCTGAAATTGGAGCGACGTAAGTTGAACAAATGTGATAGAATTTCGCTGAATTCTTATATTAACCAAAATATAAAATGATCTAATCGGGTCTCTGATTGCCCTACCATAGAAGTTTAATTGTGAATTTTACTCGACATTCCACGCGCTTTAGGTTGCCGCCTAGCCCAGTACGCTATCTGAAATAGGAGCTACGTAAGTTGAACAAATGTGACAGAATTACGCTGAATTCTTATATTAACCAAAATATAAAATGATCTAATCGTGTCTCTGTTTGCCCTACCCTAGAAGTTTAATAGTGCATTTTACTCGCCATGTCTTGCGCTTTGAGATGCAGCTTACCCCAATACGCTATCTGAAATAGGAGCGACGTAAATTGAACAAATGTGAGAGAATCTCGCTGAATTCTTATATTAACCAAAACATAAAATGATGTAATCGGTTCTCTGATTGCCCTATCATAGAAGTTTAATAGTGCATTTTACTCGCCATTTCATGCGCCTTGATATGCCGCTTAGCCCAATACGCTATCTGAAATAGGAGCGACGTAAATTGAACAAATGTGATAGAATTTCGCTGAATTCTTATATTAACCAAAACATAAAATGATGTAATCGGTTCTCTGATTGCCCTATCATAGAAGTTTAATAGTGCATTTTACTCGCCATTCCACGCGCTTTAAGATGCCGCCTAGCCCAGGACGCTATGTGAAATAGGAGCTACGTGAGTTGAACAAATGTGACAGAGTTACGCTGAAATCTTATATTAACCGCAATATAAAATGATCTAATCGGGTCTCTGTTTGCCTTATCCTAGAAGTTTAATAGTGCATTTTACTCGCCATTTCATGCGCTTTGAGATGCCGCTTAGCCCGATACGCTATCTGAAATAGGAGCGACGTAAATTGAACAAATGTGATAGAATTTCGCTGAATTCTTATATTAACGAAAACATAAAATGATGTAATCGGTTCTCTGATTGCCCTGTCATAGAAGTTTAATAGTGCATTTTACTCGCCAGTCCACGCGCTTTAAGATGCCGCCTAGCCCAGTACGCTATCTGAAATAGGAGCTACGTAAGTTGAACAAATGTGACAGAGTTACGCTGAATTCTTATATTAACCGCAATATAAAATGATCTAATCGGGTCTCTGTTTGCCTTATCCTAGAAGTTTAATAGTGCATTTTACTCGCCACTTCATGCGCTTTGAGATGCCGCTTAGCCCAGTACGCTATCTGAAATAGGAGCGACGTAAATTGACCAAATGTGATAGAATTTCGCTGAATTCTTATATTAACCAAAATATAAAATGATCTAATCGGGTCTCTGATTGCCCTATCATCGAAGTTTAATAGTGAATTTTACTCGCCATTCCACGCGCTTTAAGATGCCGCGTAGCCCAGTACGCTATCTGAAATAGGAACGACGTAAATTGAACAAATGTGATAGAATTTCGCTGAATTCTTATATTAACCAAAATATAAAATGATCTAATCGGGTCTCTTTTTGCCCTACCCTAGAAGTTTAATAGTGCATTTTACTCGTCATTTCATGCGCTTTGAGATGCCGCTTAGCCCAATACGCTATCTGAAATAGGAGCGATGTAAATTGAACAAATGTGATAGAATTTCGCTGAATTCTTTTATTAACCAAAATATAAAATGATCTAATCGGGTCTCTGATTGCCCTATCATAGAAGTTTAATAGTGCATTTTACTCGCCATTTCATGCGCGTTGAGATGCCACTTAGCCCAATACGCTATCTGAAATAGGAGCAACGTAAGTTGAACAAATGTGATAGAATTTCGCTGAATTCTTTTATTAACCATAATGTAAAATGATCTATTCGGGTCTCTGTTTGCCCTATCATAGAATGTTAATAGTGCATTTTATTCGCCATTTCATGCGCTTTGAGATGCCGCTTAGCCGAATACGCTAACTGAAATAGGAGCGACGTAAATTGAACAAATGTGATAGAATTTCGCTGAATTCTTAAATTAACCATAATATAAAATGATTTAATCGGGTCTTTGTTTGCCCTACCCTAGAAGTTTAATAGTGCATTTTACTCGCCATTTCATGCGCTTTGAGATGCCGCTTAGCCCAATACGCTATCTGAATTACGAGCGACGTAACATGAACAAATGTGATAGAATTTCGCTGAATTCTTTTATTAACCATAATGTAAAATGATCTAATCGGGTCTCTGTTCGCCCTTGCCTAGTAGTTTAATAGTGCATTTTATTCGCCATTTCATGCTCTTTGAGATGCCGCTTAGCCGCATACGCTAACAGAAATAGGAGCGACGTAAATTCAACAAATGTGATAGAATTACCCTGAAATCTTATATTAAACAAAATATAAAATGATCTAATCGAGTGTGTGATTGCCCTATCATAGAAGTTGAGTAGTGCATTTTACTCGCCATTTCATGCGCTTTAAGATGCCGCCTAGCCCAGTATGCTATCTGAAATAGGAACGACGTAAATTGAACAAATGTGATAGAATTTTGCTGAATTCTTAAATTAACCATAATATAAAATGATCTAATCGGGTCTCTGATTGCCATACCCTAGAAGTTTAATAGTGCATTTTACTCGCCATTTCATGCGCTTTGAGATGCCGCTTAGCCCAATACGCTATCTGAAATAGGAGCGACGTAAATTGAACAAATGTGATAGAATTTCCCTGAAATATTATAGTAAACAAAATATAAAATGGTCTAATCGGAACTCTGATTGCCCTATCATAGAAGTTTAGTAGTGCATTTTACTCGCCCTTCCACGCGCTTTAAGATGCCGCCTAGCCCACTACGCTATCTGAAATAGGAGCGACGTTAGTTGAACAAATGTGATAGAATTTCGCTGAATTCTTATATTAACCGTAATATAAAATGGTCTAATCGGGTCTCCGTTTGCCTTATCCTAGAAGTTTAATAGTGCATTTTACTCGCCATTTCATGCGCTTTGAGATGCCGCTTAGCCCAATACGCTATCTGCAATAGGAGCGACGTAAATTGAACAAATGTGATAGAATATCGCTGAATTCTTAAATTAACCATAATATAAAATGATCTAATCGGGTCTCTGTTTGCCCTACCCTAGAAGTTTAATAGTGCATTTTACTCGCCATTTCTTGCGCTTTGAGATGCCGCTTAGCCCAACACGCTATCTGAAATATCGGCGACGTAAATTGAACAAATGTGAGAGAATCTCGCTGAATTCTTATATTAACCTTAATGTAAAATGATCTAATCGGGTCTCTGTTCGCCATACTCTAGAAGATTTATAGTGCATTTTACTCGCCAATCCACGCGCTTTAAGATTCCGCCTAGCCCAGTACGCTATCTGAAATAGGAGCGACGTAAATTGAACAAATGTGATAGAATTTCCCTGAAATCTTATATTAACCGTAATATAAAATGATCTAATCGGCTCTCTGTTTGCATTACCCAAGAAGTTTAATAGTGCATTTTACTCGCCATTCCACGCGCTTTAAGATGCCGCCTATCCGAGTACGCCATCTGAAATAGGAGCGACGTAAACTGAACAAATGTGATAGAATTTTTCTGAATTCTTAAATTAACCATAATATAAAATGATCTAATCGGGTCTCTGCTTGCCCTATCATAGAAGTTTAATAGTGCATTTTACTCGCCATTCCACGCGCTTTAAGATGCCGCCTAGGCCAGTACGCTATCTGAAATAGTAGCGACGTAAATTGAACAAATGTGATAGAATTTCGCTGAATTCTTAAATTAACCATAATGTAAAATGATTTAATCGGGTCTTTGTTTGCCCTACTCTAGAAGTTTAATAATGCATTTTACTCGCCATTTCATGCGCTTTCAGATGCCGCTTAGCCCAATACGCTATCTGAAGTAGGAGCGACGTAAATTGAACAAATGTGATAGAATTTCGCTGAATTCTTATATTAACCAAAATATAAAATGATCTAATCGGGTCTCTGATTGCCCTATCATAGAAGATTAACAGCGTATTTTACTCGCCATTCCTCTCGTTTTAAGATGCCGCCTAGCCCAGTACGCTAGCTGAAATAGGAACGACGTAAATTGAACAAATGTGATAGAATTACGCTGAATTCTTATAATAACCGTAACATGAAATGATCTAATCGGGTCTCTGTTTGCCTTATCCTAGAAGTTTAATAGTGCATTTCACTCGTCATTTCATGCGCTTTGAGATGCCGCTAAGCCCAATAAGCTGTCTGTAATAGGAGCGACGTAAATTGAACAAATGTGATAGCATTACGCTGAATTCTTATATTAACCAAAATATTAAATGATCTAATCGGGTCTCTGATTGCCCTATCATAGAAGTTTAATAGTGCATTTTACTCGCCATTCCACGCGCTTTAAGATGCCGCCTAGGCCAGTACGCTATCTGAAATAGGAACGACGTAAATTGAACAAATGTGATAGAATTTTGCTGAATTCTTAAATTAACCATAATATGAAATGATCTAATCGGGTCTCTGCTTGCCTTACCCTAGAGGTTTAATAGTACATCACACTCGTCACTTCATGCGCTTTGAGATGCCGCTAAGCACAATAAGCTATCTGTAATAGGAACGACGTAAATTGAACAAATGTGATAGAATTTCGCTGAATTCTTATATTGACCAAAATATAAAATGATCTAATCGGGTCTCCGATTGCCCTATCATAGAAGTTTAGTAGTGCATTTTACTCGCCATTCCACGCGCTTTAAGATGCCGCCTAGCCCAGTACGCTATCTGAAATAGGAGCGACGTAAGTTGAACAAATGTGATAGAATTACGCTGAATTCTTATATTAACCAAAATATAAAATGATCTAATCGGGTCTCTGATTGCCCTATCATAAAAGTTTAGCAGTACATTTTACTCGCCATTCCACGCGCTTTAAGATGCCGCCTAGCCCAGTACGCTATCTGAAATAGGAGCTACGTAAGTTGAACAAATGTGATAGAATTACGCAGAATTCTTATAATAACCGTAACATGAAATGATCTAATCGGTTCTCTGTTTGCCCTAGCCTAGAAGTTTAATAGTGCATTATACTCGCCATTTCATGTGCTTTGAGATGCCGCTTAGCCCAATAAGCTGTCTGTAATAGGAGCGACGTAAATTGAACAAATGTGATAGCATTACGCTGAATTCTTATATTAACCAAAATATTAAATGATCTAATCGGGTCTCTGATTGCCCTATCATAGAAGTTTAATAGTGCATTTTACTCGCCATTCCACGCGCTTTAAGATGCCGCCTAGGCCAGTACGCTATCTGAAATAGGAACGACGTAAATTGAACAAATGTGATAGAATTTTGCTGAATTCTTAAATTAACCATAATATGAAATGATCTAATCGGGTCTCTGCTTGCCTTACCCTAGAGGTTTAATAGTACATCTCACTCGTCACTTCATGCGCTTTGAGATGCCGCTAAGCACAATAAGCTATCTGTAATAGGAGCGACGTAAATTGAACAAATGTGATAGAATTTCGCTGAATTCTTAAATTAACCATAATGTAAAATGATTTAATCGGGTCTTTGTTTGCCCTACTCTAGAAGTTTAATAATGCATTTTACTCGCCATTTCATGCGCTTTCAGATGCCGCTTAGCCCAATACGCTATCTGAAGTAGGAGCGACGTAAATTGAACAAATGTGATAGAATTTCGCTGAATTCTTATATTAACCAAAATATAAAATGATCTAATCGGGTCTCTGATTGCCCTATCATAGAAGTTTAACAGCGTATTTTACTCGCCATTCCTCTCGTTTTAAGATGCCGCCTAGCCCAGTACGCTAGCTGAAGTAGGAACGACGTAAATTGAACAAATGTGATAGAATTACGCTGAATTCTTATATTAACCGTAACATGAAATGATCTAATCGGGTCTCTGTTTGCCTTATCCTAGAAGTTTAATAGTGCATTTCACTCGTCATTTCATGCGCTTTGAGATGCCGCTAAGCCCAATAAGCTGTCTGTAATAGGAGCGACGTAAATTGAACAAATGTGATAGCATTACGCTGAATTCTTATATTAACCAAAATATTAAATGATCTAATCGGGTCTCTGATTGCCCTATCATAGAAGTTTAATAGTGCATTTTACTCGCCATTCCACGCGCTTTAAGATGCCGCCTAGGCCAGTACGCTATCTGAAATAGGAACGACGTAAATTGAACAAATGTGATAGAATTTTGCTGAATTCTTAAATTAACCATAATATGAAATGATCTAATCGGGTCTCTGCTTGCCTTACCCTAGAGGTTTAATAGTACATCTCACTCGTCACTTCATGCGCTTTGAGATGCCGCTAAGCACAATAAGCTATCTGTAATAGGAACGACGTAAATTGAACAAATGTGATAGAATTTCGCTGAATTCTTATATTGACCAAAATATAAAATGATCTAATCGGGTCTCTGATTGACCTATCATAGAAGTTTAGTAGTGCATTTTACTCGCCATTCCACGCGCTTTAAGATGCCGCCTAGCCCAGTACGCTATCTGAAATAGGAGCGACGTAAGTTGAACAAATGTGATAGAATTACGCTGAATTCTTATATTAACCAAAATATAAAATGATCTAATCGGGTCTCTGATTGCCGTATCATAGAAGTTTAACAGTGTATTTTACTCGCCATTCCTCGCGTTTTAAGATGCCGCCTAGCCCAGTCCGCTAGCTGAAATAGGAACGACGTAAATTGAATCAAATGTGATAGAATTACGCTGAATTCTTATATTAACCGTAATATAAAATGATCTAATCGGGTCTCTGTTCGCCCTAGCATAGAAGTTTAATAGTTCATTTTACTCGTCATTTCATGCGCTTTGATATGCCGCTTAGCCCAATACGCTATCTGAAATAGGAGCGATGTAAATTGAACAAATGTGATAGAATTACGCTGAATTCTTATATTAACCGTAATATAAAATGATCTAATCGGGTCTCTGTTTCCCTTGTCCTAGAAGTTTAGTATTGCATTTTAGTCGCCATTTCATGCGCTTTGAGATGCCGCAGAGCCCAATACGCTATCTGAAATAGGAGCGACGTAAATTGAACAAATGTGATAGAATTTCCCTGAAATCTTATATTAAACAAAATATAAAATGATCTAATCGGGTCTCTGATTGCCCTATCATAAAAGTTTAGCAGTACATTTTACTCGCCATTCCACGCGCTTTAAGATGCCGCCTAGCCCAGGACGCTATCTGAAATAGGAGCGACGTAAATTGAGCAAATGTGATAGAATTTTGCTTAATTCTTAAATTAACCGTAATATAAAATGATCTAATCGGGTCTCTGTTTGCCCTACCCTAGAAGTTTAATAGTGCATTTTACTCGTCATTTCATGCGCTTTGATATGCCGCTTAGCCCAATACGCTATCTGAAATAGGAACGATGTAAATTGAACAAATGTGATGCAATTTCGCTGAATTCTTTTATTAACCATAATGTAAAATGATCTAATCGGGTCTCTGTTCGCCCTAGCCTAGAACTTTAATCGTGCATTTTATTCGCCATTCCACGCGCTTTAAGATGCCGCCTAGGCCAGTACGCTATCTCAAATAGGAGCGACGTAAATTGAACAAATGTGATGCAATTTCGCTGAATTCTTTTATTAACCATAATGTAAAATGATCTAATCGGGTCTCTGTTCGCCCTAGCCTAGAACTTTAACCGTGCATTTTATTCGCCATTCCACGCGCTTTAAGATGCCGCCTAGGTCAGTACGCTATCTGAAATAGGAGCGACGTAAATTGAACAAATGTGATAGAATTTTGCTGAATTCTTAAATTAACCATAATATAAAATGATCTAATCGGGTCTCTGATTGACCTATCATAGAATTTTAATAGTGCATTTTACTCGCCATTTCATGCGCTTTGAGATGCCGCTTAGCCCAATACGCTATCTGAAATATTAGCGACGTAAGTTGAACAAATGTGAGAGAATTACGCTGAATTCTTATATTAACCGTAATATAAAATGATCTAATCGGGTCTCTGTTTGCCTTATCCTAGAAGTTTAATAGTGCATTTTACTCGCCATTTCATGCGCTTTGAGATGCCGCTTAGCCCAATACGCTATCTGAAATAGGAGCGACGTAAATTGAACAAATGTGATAGAATTACGCTGAATTCTTATATTAACCGTAATATAAAATGATCTAATCGGGTCTCTGATTGCCTTACCATAGAAGTTTAATAGTGCATTTTACTCGCCATTCCACGCGCTTTAAGATGCCGCCTAGCCCAGTATGCTATCTGAAATAGGAACGACGTAAATTGAACAAATGTGATAGAATTTCCCTGAAATCATATATTAACCAAAATATAAAGTGATCTAATCGGGTCTCTGATTGCCCTATCATAGAAGTTTAATAGTGCATTTTACTCACCATTCCACGCGCTTTGAGATGCCGCATAGCCCAGTACGCTATCTGAAATAGGAGCGACGTCAATTGAACAAATGTGATAGAATTTTGCTGTATTCTTAAATTAACCATAAAATAAAATATTCTAATCGGTTCTCTGTTTGCCCTAGCCTAGAAGTTTAATAGTGCATTATACTCGCCATTTCATGTGCTTTGAGATGCCGCTTAGCCCAATACGCTATCTGAAATAGGAGCGACGTAAGTTGAACAAATGTGATAGAATTTCGCTCAATTCTTAAATTAACAACAATATAAAATGATCTAATCGGGTCACTGATTGCCTTATCATACAAGTTTAATAGTGCATTTTACTCGCCATTCCACGCGCTTTAAGTTGCCGCCTAGCCCAGTACGCTATCTGAAATAGGAGCGACGTAAATTGAAGAAATGTGATAGAATTTTGCTGAATTCTTAAATTTACCATAACATAAAATGATCTAATCGGGTCTCCGTTTGCCCTACCCTAGAAGTTTAATAGTGCATTTTACTCGCCATTTCATGCGCTTTGAGATGCCGCTTAGCCCAATACGCTATCAGAAATAGGAGCGACGTTAATTGAACAAATGTGATAGAAATTCGCTGAATTCTTATATTAACCAAAATATAAAATGATCTAACCGGGTCTCTGATTGCCCTATCATAGAAGATTAATAGTGCATTTTACTCGCCACTCCACGCGCTTTAGGATGCCGCCTAGCCCAGTACGCTATCGGAAATAGGAGCAACGTAAATTGAACAAATGTGATAGAATTTTGCTGAATTCTTAAATTAACCATAATATAAAATGATCTAATCGGGTCTCTTTTTGCCATACCATAGAAGTTTCATAGTGCATTTTACTCGCCATTTCATGCGCTTTGAGATGCCGCGTAGCCCAATACGCTATCTGAAATTGGAGCGACGTAAGTTGAACAAATGTGATAGAATTTCGCTGAATCCTTATATTAACCAAAATATAAAATGATCTAGTCGGTTCTCTGATTGCCCTACCCTAGAAGTTTAATAGTGCATTGTACTCGCCATTTCATGCGCTTTGAGATGCCGCTTAGCCCAATACGCTATCTGAAATAGGAGCGACGTAAATTGAACAAATGTGATAGAACTTCGCTGAATTCTTATATTAACCAAAATATAACATGATCTAATCGGGTCTCTGATTGCCCTACCATAGAAGTTTAATTGTGAATTTTACTCGACATTCCACGCGCTTTAGGTTGCCGCCTAGCCCAGTACGCTATCTGAAATAGGAGCTACGTAAGTTGAACAAATGTGACAGAATTACGCTGAATTCTTATATTAACCAAAATATAAAATGATCTAATCGTGTCTCTGTTTGCCCTACCCTAGAAGTTTAATAGTGCATTTTACTCGCCATGTCTTGCGCTTTGAGATGCAGCTTACCCCAATACGCTATCTGAAATAGGAGCGACGTAAATTGAACAAATGTGATAGAATTTCGCTGAATTCTTATATTAACCAAAACATAAAATGATGTAATCGGTTCTCTGATTGCCCTATCATAGAAGTTTAATAGTGCATTTTACTCGCCATTTCATGCGCCTTGATATGCCGCTTAGCCCAATACGCTATCTGAAATAGGAGCGACGTAAATTGAACAAATGTGATAGAATTTCGCTGAATTCTTATATTAACCAAAACATAAAATGATGTAATCGGTTCTCTGATTGCCCTGTCATATAAGTTTAATAGTGCATTTTACTCGCCATTCCACGCGCTTTAAGATGCCGCCTAGCCCAGTACGCTATCTGAAATAGGAGCTACGTAAGTTGAACAAATGTGACAGAGTTACGCTGAATTCTTATATTAACCGCAATATAAAATGATCTAATCGGGTCTCTGTTTGCCTTATCCTAGAAGTTTAATAGTGCATATTACTCGCCATTTCATGCGCTTTGAGATGCCGCTTAGCCCAGTACGCTATCTGAAATAGGAGCGACGTAAATTGACCAAATGTGATAGAATTTCGCTGAATTCTTATATTAACCAAAATATAAAATGATGTAATCGGTTCTCTGATTGCCCTATCATCGAAGTTTAATAGTGAATTTTACTCGCCATTCCACGCGCTTTAAGATGCCGCCTAGCCCAGTACGCTATCTGAAATAGGAACGACGTAAATTGAACAAATGTGATAGAATTTCGCTGAATTCTTATATTAACCAAAATATAAAATGATCTAATCGGGTCTCCTTTTGCCCTACCCTAGAAGTTTAATAGTGCATTTTACTCGTCATTTCATGCGCTTTGAGATGCCGCTTAGCCCAATACGCTATCTGAAATAGGAGCGATGTAAATTGAACAAATGTGATAGAATTTCGCTGAATTCTTTTATTAACCAAAATATAAAATGATCTAATCGGGTCTCTGATTGCCCTATCATAGAAGTTTAACAGTGCATTTTACTCGCCATTTCATGCGCGTTGAGATGCCACTTAGCCCAATACGCTATCTGAAATAGGAGCGACGTAACTTGAACAAATGTGATAGAATTACGCTGAATTCTTTTATTAACCGTAACATAAAATGATCTAATCGGGTCTCTGTTTGCCTTATCCTAGAAGTTTAATAGTGCATTATACTCGCCATTCCATGCGCTATCAGATGCCGCTTAGCCCAGGACGCTATCTGAAATAGGAACGACGTAAATTGAACAAATGTGATAGAATTTTGCTGAATTCTTAAATTAACCATAATATGAAATGATCTAATCGGGTCTCTGCTTGCCTTACCCTAGAGGTTTAATAGTACATCTCACTCGTCACTTCATGCGCTTTGAGATGCCGCTAAGCACAATAAGCTATCTGTAATAGGAACGACGTAAATTGAACAAATGTGATAGAATTTCGCTGAATTCTTATATTGACCAAAATATAAAATGATCTAATCGGGTCTCTGATTGCCCTATCATAGAAGTTTAGTAGTGCATTTTACTCGCCATTCCAGGCGCTTTAAGATGCCGCCTAGCCCAGTACGCTATCTGAAATAGGAGCGACGTAAGTTCAACAAATGTGATAGAATTACGCTGAATTCTTATATTAACCGTAATATAAAATGATCTAATCGGGTCTCTGTTTGCCTATCCCAGAAGTTTAATAGTGCATTATACTCGCCATTTCATGCGCTTTGAGATGCCGCTTAGCCCAATACGCTATCTGAAATAGTAGCGCCGTAAATTGAACAAATGTGATAGAATTTCGCTGAATTCTTATATTAACCAAAATATAAAATGATCTAATCGGGTCTCTGATTGCCCTATCATAGTAGTTTAGTAGTGAATTTTACTCGCCATTCCACGCGCTTTAAGATGCCGCCTAGCCCAGTACGCTATCTGAAATAGGAGCGACGTAAATTGAACAATGTGATAGAATTTTGCTGACTTCTTAAATTAATCATATTATAAAATGATCTAATCGGGTCTGTGTTTGCCCTACCCTAGAAGTTTAATAGTGCATTATACTCGCCATTTCATGCGCTTTCAGATGTCGCATAGCCCAATACGCAATCTTTAATAGGAGCTACGTAAATTGAACAAATGTGATAGAATTTCGCTGAATTCTTATATTAACCAAAATATAAAATGATCTAATCGGGTCTCTGATTGCCCTATCATCGAAGTTTAGTAGTGCATTTTACTCGCCCTTCCACGCGCTTTAAGATGCCGTGTAGCCCAGTACGCTATCTGAAATAGGAGCGACGTAAATTGAACAAATGTGATAGAATTTCGCTGAATTCTTAAATTAACCATAATATAAAATGATCTAATCGGGGTCTCTGTTTGTCCTACCCTAGAAGTTTAATAGTGCATTTTACTCGCCATTTCTTGCGCTTTGAGATGCCGCTTAGCCCAATACGCTATCTGCAATAGGTGCGACGTAAATTGAACAAATGTGATAGAATCTCGCTGAATACTTATATTAACCTTAATGTAAAATGATCTAATCGGGTCTCTGTTCGCCCTACTGTAGAAGATTAATAGTGCATTTCACTCGTCATTTCATGCGCTTTGAGATGCCGCTTAGCCCAATACGCTATCTGAAATAGGAGCGATGTAAATTGATCAAATGTGATAGAATTTCGCTGAATTCTTATATTAACCAAAATATCAAATGATCTAATCGGGTCTCTGTTTGCCCTACCCTAGAAGTTTAATAGTGCATTTTACTCGCCATGTCTTGCGCTTTGAGATGCAGCTTACCCCAATACGCTATCTGAAATAGGAGCAACGTAAATTGCACAAATGTGATAGAATTTCGCTGAAGTCTTATATTAACCAAAATATAAAATGATCTAATCGGGTCTCTGATAGCCGTATCATAGAAGTTTAATAGTGCATTTTCCTCGCCATTTCATGCGCATTGAGATGCCGCATAGCCCAATACGATATCTGAAATAGGAACGACGTAAATTGAACAAATGTGATAGAGTTTCGCTGAATTCTTAAATTAACCATAATATAAAATGATCTTATCGGGTCTCTGTTTTCCCTACCCTAGAAGTTTAATGGTGCATTTTACTCGCCATTGCTTTCGCTTTGAGATGCCGCTTAGCCCAATACGCTATCTGAAATATCAGCGACGTAAATTGAACAAATGTGATAGAATTTCACTGAATTCTTATATTAACCTTAATGTAAAATGATCTAATCGGGTCTTTGTTCGCCCTACCCTAGAAGTTTAATAGTGCATTTCACTCGTCATTTCATGCGCTTTGAGATGGCGCTTAGTCCAATACGCTATCTGAAATAGGAGCGACGTAAATTGAACAAATGTGATAGAATTTCCCTGAATTCTTATATTAACCTTAATATAAAATGATCTAATCGGGTCTCTGTTCGCCCTACCCTAGAGTTTAATAGTGCCTTTCACTCGTCATTTCATGCATTTTGAGATGCCGCTTAGCCCAATACGCTATCTGAAATAGGAGCGACGTGAATTGAACAAATGTTATAGAATTTCGCTGAATTCTTTTATTAACAAAAATATAAAATGATCTAATCGGGTCTCTGATTGCCCTATCATAGAAGTTTAATAGTGCATTTTAGTCGCCATTTCATGCGCTTTGAGATCCGGCTTAGCCCAATACGCTATCTGAAATAGGAGCGACGTAAATTGAACAAATGTGATAGAATTTCCCTGAAATCTTATATTAATCAAAATATAAAATGATCTAATCGGGTCTCTGATTGCCCTATCATAGAAGATTAGTAGTGCATTTTACTCGCCATTCCACGCGCTTTAAGATGCCGCCTAGCCCAGTACGCTATCTGAAATAGGAGCGACGTAACTTGAACAAATGTGATAGAATTACGCTGAATTCTTATATTAACCGTAATATAAAATGATCTAATCGGGTCTCTGTTTGCCTTATCCTAGAAGTTTAATAGCGCATCTTACTCGCCATTTCATGCGCTTTGAGATGCCGCTTAGCCCAATACGCTATCTGGAATAGGAGCGACGTAAATTGAACAAATGTGATAGACCTTCCGTGAATTCTTATATTAACCTTAATGTAAAATGATCCAATCGGGTCTCTGTTCGCCCTACCATAGAAGTCTAATAGTGCATTTCACTCGCCATTTCATGCGCTTTGAGATACCGCTTAGCCCAATACGCTATCTGAAATAGGAGCGACGTAAGTTGAACAAATGTGATAGAATTACGCTGAATTCTTTTATTAACCATAATGTAAAATGATCTGCTCGGGTCTCTGTTCGCCCTAGCCTAGAAGTTTAATAGTGCATTTTATTCGCCATTTCATGCGCTTTGAGATGCCGCTTAGCCCAATACGCTATCTGAAATTGGAGCGACGTAAATTGAACAAATGTGATAGAATTTCGCTGAATTCTTAAATTAACCATAATATAAAATGATCTAATCGGGTCTCTGCTTGCCCTACCCTAGAAGTTTAATAGTGCATTTCACTCGTCACTTCATGCGCTTTGAGATGCCGCTAAGCCAATAAGCTATCTGAAATAGGAGCGACGTAAATTGAACAAATGTGATAGAATTTCGCAGAATTCTTATGTTAACCAAAATATAAAATGATCTAATCTGATCTCTGTTCGCCATAGCCTAGAAGTTAATAGTGCATTTTGTTCGCCATTTCATGCGCTTTGTGATGCCGCTTAGCCCAATACGCTATCTGAAATAGGAGCGACGAAAATTGAACAAATGTGATAGAATTTCCCTGAAATCTTATATTAAACAAAATATAAAATGATCTAATCGGGTCTCTGATTGCTCTATCATAGAAGTTTAGTAGTGCATTTTACTCACCCTTCCACGCGCTTTAAGATCCCGCCTAGGTCAGTAGGCTATCTGAAATAGGAGCGACGTAAGATGAACAAATGTGATAGAATTACGCTGAATTCTTATATTAACCGTAATATAAAATGAACTAATCGGGTCTCCGTTTGCCTTATCCTAGAAGTTTAATAGCGCATTTTACGCGCCATTTCATGCGCTTTGAGAGACCGCTTAGCCCAATACGCTATCTGAAATAGGAGCGACGTAAATTGAACAAATGTGATAGAATTTCCGTGAATTCTTATATAAACCTTAATGTAAAATGATCCAATCGGGTCTCTGTTCGCCCTACCATAGAAGTCTAATAGTGCATTTCACTCGCCATTTCATGCGCTTTGAGGTGCCGCTTAGCCCAATTCGCTATCTGAAATAGGAGCGACGTAAGTTGAACAAATGTGATAGAATTTCGCTGAATTCTTTCATTAACATTAATGTAAAATGATCTAATGGAGTCTCTGTTTGCCCTACCATAGAATTTTGATAGTACATTCTACTCGCCATTCCACCCGCTTTAAGATGCCGCCTAGCCCAGTACGCTGTCTGAAATAGGAGCGACGTAAGTTGAACAAATGTGATAGAATTACGCTGAATTCTTATATTAACCGTAATATAAAATGATCTAATCGGGTCTCTGTTTGCCTTATCCCAGAAGTTTAATAGTGCATTATACTCGCCATTTCATGCGCTTTGAGATGCCGCATAGCCCAATACGCTATCTGAAATAGTAGCGACGTAAATTGAACAAATGTGATAGAATTTCGCTGAATTCTTAAATTAACCATAATGTAAAATGATTTAATCGGGTCTTTGTTTGCCCTACTCTAGAAGTTTAATAATGCATTTTACTCGCCATTTCATGCGCTTTCAGATGCCGCTTAGCCCAATACGCTATCTGAAGTAGGAGCGACGTAAATTGAACAAATGTGATAGAATTTCGCTGAATTCTTATATTAACCAAAATATAAAATGATCTAATCGGGTCTCTGATTGCCCTATCATAGAAGTTTAACAGCGTATTTTACTCGCCATTCCTCTCGTTTTAAGATGCCGCCTAGCCCAGTACGCTAGCTGAAATAGGAACGACGTAAATTGAACAAATGTGATAGAATTACGCTGAATTCTTATATTAACCGTAACATGAAATGATCTAATCGGTCTCTGTTTGCCTTATCCTAGAAGTTTAATAGTGCATTTCACTCGTCATTTCATGCGCTTTGAGATGCCGCTAAGCCCAATAAGCTGTCTGTAATAGGAGCGACGTAAATTGAACAAATGTGATAGCATTACGCTGAATTCTATATTAACCAAAATATTAAATGATCTAATCGGGTCTCTGATTGCCCTATCATAGAAGTTTAATAGTGCATTTTACTCGCCATTCCACGCGCTTTAAGATGCCGCCTAGGCCAGTACGCTATCTGAAATAGGAACGACGTAAATTGAACAAATGTGATAGAATTTTGCTGAATTCTTAAATTAACCATAATATGAAATGATCTAATCGGGTCTCTGCTTGCCTTACCCTAGAGGTTTAATAGTACATCTCACTCGTCACTTCATGCGCTTTGAGATGCCGCTAAGCACAATAAGCTATCTGTAATAGGAACGACGTAAATTGAACAAATGTGATAGAATTTCGCTGAATTCTTATATTGACCAAAATATAAAATGATCTAATCGGGTCTCTGATTGACCTATCATAGAAGTTTAGTAGTGCATTTTACTCGCCATTCCACGCGCTTTAAGATGCCGCCTAGCCCAGTACGCTATCTGAAATAGGAGCGACGTAAGTTGAACAAATGTGATAGAATTACGCTGAATTCTTATATTAACCAAAATATAAAATGATCTAATCGGGTCTCTGATTGCCGTATCATAGAAGTTTAACAGTGTATTTTACTCGCCATTCCTCGCGTTTTAAGATGCCGCCTAGCCCAGTCCGCTAGCTGAAATAGGAACGACGTAAATTGAACAAATGTGATAGAATTACGCTGAATTCTTATATTAACCAAAATATAAAATGATCTAATCGGGTCTCTGATTGCCCTATCATCGAAGTTTAGTAGTGCATTTTACTCGCCCTTCCACGCGCTTTAAGATGCCGTGTAGCCCAGTACGCTATCTGAAATAGGAGCGACGTAAATTGAACAAATGTGATAGAATTTCGCTGAATTCTTAAATTAACCATAATATAAATGATCTAATCGGGTCTCTGTTTGTCCTACCCTAGAAGTTTAATAGTGCATGTTACTCGCCATTTCTTGCGCTTTGAGATGCCGCTTAGCCCAATACGCTATCTGCAATAGGTGCGACGTAAATTGAACAAATGTGATAGAATATCGCTGAATACTTATATTAACCTTAATGTAAAATGATCTAATCGGGTCTCTGTTCGCCCTACTGTAGAAGATTAATAGTGCATTTCACTCGTCATTTCATGCGCTTTGAGATGCCGCTTAGCCCAATACGCTATCTGAAATAGGAGCGATGTAAATTGATCAAATGTGATAGAATTTCGCTGAATTCTTATATTAACCAAAATATCAAATGATCTAATCGGGTCTCTGTTTGCCCTACCCTAGAAGTTTAATAGTGCATTTTACTCGCCATGTCTTGCGCTTTGAGATGCCGCTTACCCCAATACGCTATCTGAAATAGGAGCAACGTAAATTGCACAAATGTGATAGAATTTCGCTGAAGTCTTATATTAACCAAAATATAAAATGATCTAATCGGGTCTCTGATAGCCGTATCATAGAAGTTTAATAGTGCATTTTACTCGCCATTTCATGCGCATTGAGATGCCGCATAGCCCAATACGATATCTGAAATAGGAACGACGTAAATTGAACAAATGTGATAGAGTTTCGCTGAATTCTTAAATTAACCATAATATAAAATGATCTTATCGGGTCTCTGTTTTCCCTACCCTAGAAGTTTAATGGTGCATTTTACTCGCCATTGCTTTCGCTTTGAGATGCCGCTTAGCCCAATACGCTATCTGAAATATCAGCGACGTAAATTGAACAAATGTGATAGAATTTCACTGAATTCTTATATTAACCTTAATGTAAAATGATCTAATCGGGTCTTTGTTCGCCCTACCCTAGAAGTTTAATAGTGCATTTCACTCGTCATTTCATGCGCTTTGAGATGGCGCTTAGTCCAATACGCTATCTGAAATAGGAGCGACGTAAATTGAACAAATGTGATAGAATTTCCCTGAATTCTTATATTAACCTTAATATAAAATGATCTAATCGGGTCTCTGTTCGCCCTACCCTAGAGTTTAATAGTGCCTTTCACTCGTCATTTCATGCATTTTGAGATGCCGCTTAGCCCAATACGCTATCTGAAATAGGAGCGACGTGAATTGAACAAATGTTATAGAATTTCGCTGATTTCTTATATTAACAAAAATATAAAATGATCTAATCGGGTCTCTGATTGCACTATCATAGAAGTTTAATAGTGCATTTTACTCGCCATTTCATGCGCATCGAGATGCCGCTTAGCCCAATACGATATCTGAAATAGGAACGACGTAAATTGAACAAATGTGATAGAGTTTCGCTGAATTCTTAAATTAACCATAATATAAAATGATCTTATCGGGTCTCTGTTTTCCCTACCCTAGAAGATTAATAGTGCATTTTACTCGCCATTGCTTTCGCTTTGAGATGCCGCTTAGCCCAATACGCTATCTGAAATATCAGCGACGTAAATTGAACAAATGTGATAGAATTTCACTGAATTCTTATATTAACCTTAATGTAAAATGATCTAATCGGGTCTTTGTTCGCCCTACCCTAGAAGTTTAATAGTGCATGTCACTCGTCATTTCATGCGCTTTGAGATGCCGCTTAACCCAATAAGCTATCTGAAATAGGAGCGACGTAAATTGAACAAATGTGATAGAATTTCGCTGATTTCTTATATTAACCATAATATAAAATGGTCTAATCGGGTCTCTGATTGCCCTACCCTAGAAGTTTAATAGTGCATTTTACTCGCCATTTCTTGCGCTTTGCGATGCCGCTTAGCCCAATGCGCTATCTGAAATAGGAGCGACGTAAATTGAACAAATGTGATAGAATTTCGTTGAATTCTTATATTAACCAAAATATAAAATGATCTAATCGGCTCTCTGATTGCCCTATCATAGAAGTTTAGTAGTGTATTTTACTCGCCCTTCCACGCGCATTAAGATGCCGCCTAGCCCAGTACGCTATCTGAAATAGGAGCGACGTAAGTTGAACAAATGTGATAGAATTACGCTGAATTCTTATATTAACCGTAATATAAAATGATCTAATCGGGTCTCTGTTTGCCTTACCCTAGAAGTTTAATTGTGCATTTTACTCGCCATGTCTTGCGCTTTAAGATGCAGCTTACCCCAATACGCTATCTGAAATAGGAGCGACGTAAATTGCACAAATGTGATAGAATTTCGCTGAATTCTTGAATTAACCATAACATAAAATGATTTAATCGGGTCTTTGTTTGCCCTACCCTAGAAGTTTAATAGTGCATTTTACTCGCCATTTCATGCGCTTTGAGATGCCGCTTATCCCAATACGCTATCTGAAATACGAGCGACGTAAGTTGATCAAATGTGATAGAATTTCGCTGAATTCTTAAATTAACCATAATATAAAATGATCTAATCGGGCCTCTGTTTGGCCTACCCTAGAAGTTTAATAGTGCATTTTATTCGCCATGTCATACGCTTTGAGATGCCGCTTAGCCCAATACGCTATCAGAAATAGGAGCGACATAAATTGAACAAATGTGATAGAATTTCACTGAATTCTTATATTAAACAAAATATAAAATGATCTAATCGGGTCTCTGATTGCCCTATCATAGAAGTTTTAATAGTGCATTTTACTCGCCATTTCATGCGCTTTGAGATGCCACTTAGCCCAATACGCTATCTGAAATAGGAGCGACGTAAGTTGAACAAATGTGATAGAATTTCGCTGAATTCTTATAATAACCAAAATATAAAATGATGTAATCGGGTCTCTGATTGCCCTATCATAGAAGTTTAGTAGTGCATTTTACTCGCCCTTCCACGCGCTTTGAGATGCCGCCTAGCCCAGTACGCTGTCTGAAATAGGAGCGACGTGAGTTGAACAAATGTGATAGAATTACGCTGAATTCTTATATTAACCGTAATATAAAATGATCTATTCGGGTTTCTGTTCGCCCTACCCTAGAAGTTTAAAGAGCACTTCACTCGTCAATCCATGCGCTGTGAGATGCCGCTTAGCCCAATACGCTATCTGAAATAGGAGTGACGTAAATTGAACAAATGTGATAGAATTTCGCTGAATTCTTATATTAACCAAAATACAAAATGATCTAATCGGGTCTCTGATTGCCTTATCATAGAAGTTTAATAATGCATTTTACTCGCCATTCCGCGCGCTTTAAGATACCGCCTAGCGCAGTATGCTATCTGAAATAGGAACTACGTAAGTTGAACAAATGTGATAGAATTTTGCTGAATTCTTAAATTAAGCATAATATAAAATGATCTAATCGGGTCTCTGATTGCCCTACACTAGACGTTTAATAGTGCATTTTACTAGCCATTCCACGCGCTTTAAGTTACCGCCTAGCCCAGTACGCTATCTGAAATAGGAGCTACGTAAGTTGAACAAATGTGACAGAATTACGCTGAATTCTTATATTTACCGTAATATAAAATGATCTAATCGGGTCTCTGTTTGCCTTATCCTAGAAGTTTAATAGTGCATTTTACTCGCCACTTCATGCGCTTGAGATGCCGCGTAGCCCAATACGCTATCTGAAATAGGAGCGACGTAAATTGAACAAATGTGATAGAATTTCGCTGAATCCTTATATTAACCTTAATGTAAAATGATCTAATCGGGTCTTTGTTCACCCTACCCTAGAAGTTTAATAGTGCATTTTACTCGCCATTTCATGCGCTTTGAGATGCCTCTTAGCCCAATAAGCTATCTGAAATAGGAGCGACGTAAATTGACCAAATGCGATAGAATTTCGCTGAATTCTTATATTAACCAAAATATAAAATGATCTAATCGGGTCTCTGATTGCCCTATCATAGAAGTTTAAGAGTGCATTTTACTCGCCATTCCACGCGCTTTAATATGCCGCCTAGGCCAGTACGCTATCTGAAATAGGAGCGACGTAAGTTGAACAAATGTGATAGAATTTCGCTGAATTCTTAAATTAACCATAATATAAAATGATCTAATCGCGTCTCTGTTTGGCCTACCCTAGAAGTTTAATAGTGCATTTTATTCGCCATTTCATACGCTTTGAGATGCCGCTTAGCCCAATACGCTATCAGAAATAGGAGCGACATAAATTGAACAAATGTGATAGAATTTCACTGAATTCTTATATTAAACTAAATATAAAATGATCTAATCGGGTCTCTGATTGCCCTATCATAGAAGTTTAATAGTGCATTTTACTCGCCATTTCATGCGCTTTGAGATGCCACTTAGCCCAATACGCTATCTGAAATAGGAGCGACGTAAGTTGAACAAATGTGATAGAATTTCGCTGAATTCTTTTATTAACCATAATGTAAAATGATCTATTCGAGTCTCTGTTTGCCCTATCATAGAATTTTAATAGTGCATTTTATTCGCCATTTCATGCGCTTTGAGGTGCCGCTTAGCCGAATACGCTAACTGAAATAGGAGCGACGTAAATTGAACAAATGTGATAGAATATCGCTGAATTCTTAAATTAACCATAACATAAAATGATTTAATCGGGTCTTTGTTTGCCCTACCCTAGAAGTTTAATAGTGCATTTTACTCGCCATTTCATGCGCTTTGAGATGCTGCTTATCCCAATACGCTATCTGAAATACGAGTGACGTAAGTTGAACAAATGTGATAGAATTTCGCTGAATTCTTTTATTAACTATAATGTAAAATGATCTTATCGGGTCCCTGTTTGCCCTACCCTAGAAGTTTAATAGTGCATTTTACTCGCCATTTCATGCGCTTTGAGGTGCCGCTTAGCCCAATACGCTATCTGAATTACGAGCGACGTAAGATGAACAAATGTGATAGAATTTCGCTGAATTCTTTTATTAACCATAATGTAAAATGATCTAATCGGGTCTCTGTTCGCCCTTGCCTAGAAGTTTAATAGCGCATTTTATTCGCCATTTCATGCTCTTTGAGATGCCGCTTAGCCGAATACGCTAACTGAAATAGGAGCGACGTAAATTCAACAAATGTGATAGAATTTCGCTGAATTCTTATATTAACCAAAATATAAAATGATCTAATCGGTTCTCTGATTGCCCTACCATAGAAGTTTAATAGTGCATTTTACTCGCCATTCCACGCGCTTTAAGTTGCCGCCTAGCCCAGTACGCTATCTGAAATAGGAGCTACGTAAGTTGAACAAATGTGACAGAATTACGCTGAATTCTTATATTTACCGTAATATAAAATGATCTAATCGGGTCTCTGTTTGCCTTATCCTAGAAGTTTAATAGAGCATTTTACTCGCCACTTCATGCGCTTTGAGATGCCGCGTAGCCCAATACGCTATCTGAAATAGGAGCGACGTAAATTGAACAAATGTGATAGAATTTCGCTGAATCATTATATTAGCCTTAATGTAAAATGATCTAATCGGGTCTTTGTTCACCCTACCCTAGAAGTTTAATAGTGCATTTTACTCGCCATTTCTTGCGCTTTGAGATGCCCCTTAGCCCAATACGCTATCTCAAATATCAGCGACGTGAATTGAACAAATGTGATAGAATTTCCCTGAATTCTTATATTAACCTTAATGTAAAATGATCTAATCGGGTCTCTGTTCGCCCTACCCTAGAAGTTTAATAGTGCATTTCACTCGTCATTTCATGCGCTTTTAGTTGCCGCTTAGCCCAATACGCTATCTGAAATATGAGCGACGTAAATTGAACAAATGTGATAAAATTTCGCTGAATTCTTATATTAACAAAAATATAAAATGATCTAATCGGGTCTCTGTTTGCCTTATCCTAGAAGTTTAGTATTGCATTTTACTCGCCATTTCATGCGCTTTGAGATGCCGCTTATCCCAACACGCTATCTGAAACAGGTGCGACGTAAATTGAACAAATGTGATAGAATTTCTCTGAATTCTTAAATTAACTATAATATAAAATCATCTAATCGGGTCACTGATTGCCCTATCATAGAAGTTTAATAGTGCATTTTACTCGCCATTCCACGCGCTTTAAGATGCCGGCCAGCCCAGTACGCTATCTGAAATAGGAGCGACGTAATTTGCAGAAATGTGATAGAATTACGCTGAATTCTTATATTAACCGTAATATAAAATGATCTAATCGGGTCTCTGTTTGCCCTACCCTAGAAGTTTAATAGTCCATTTTATTCGCCATTTCATGCGCTTTGAGATGCCGGTTAGCCCAATACGCTAACTGAAATAGGAGCGACGTAAATATAACAAATGTGATAGGATTTCCCTGAAATCTTATATTAAACAAAATATAAAATGATCTAATTGGGTCTCTGACTGCCCTATCATTGAAGTTTAACAGGGCATTTTACTCGACATTCCACGCGCTTTAAGATGCCGCCTAGCCCAGTACGCTATCTGAAATAGGAGCGACGTAAATTCAACAAATGTGATAGAATCTTGCTGAATTCTTAAATTAACCATAATATAAAATGATCTAATCGGGTCTCTGTTTGCCCTACCCTAGGAGTTTAATAGTGCATTCTACTCGACATTCCATGCGCTTTGAGATGCCGCTTAGCCCAATACGCTATCTGAAATATCAGCGACACGAATTGAACAAATGTTATAGAATTTCCCTGAAATCTTGTATTAAACAAAATATAAAATGATCTAATCGCGTCTCTGATTGCCCTATCATACAAGTTTAATAGTGCATTTTACTCGCCACTCCACGCGCTTTAGGATGCCGCCTAGCCCAGTACGCTATCCGAAATAGGAGCGACGTAAATTGAACAAATGTGATAGAATTTTGCTGAATTCTTAAATTAACCATAATATAAAATGATCTAATCGGGTCTCTGATTTCCCTAGCATAGAAGTTTAATAGTGCATTTTGCTCGCCATTCCGAGCGCTTTAAGATGCCGCATAGCCCAATACGCTATGTGAAATAGGAGTGACGTAAATTCAACAAATGTGATAGAATTTCGCTGAATTCTTAAATTAACTATAATATAAAATGATCTAATCGGGTCACTGATTGCCCTACCCTAGAAGTTTAATAGTGCATTTCACTCCTCATTTCATGCGCTTTGAGATGCCGCTTTGCCCAATTAGCTGTCTGAAATAGGGGCGACGTAAATTGAACAAATGTGATAGTATTTCGCTGAATTCTTAAATTAACCAAAATATAAAATGATCTAATCGGCTCTCTGATTGCCGTATCATAGAAGTTTAGTAGTGCATTTTACTCGCCCTTCCACGCGCTTTAAGATGCAGCCAAGCCCAGTACGCTATCTGAAATAGGAGCGACGTAAATTGAACAATTGTGATAGAATATTGCTGAATTCTTAAATTAACCATAATATAAAATGATGTAATCGGGTCTCTGTTTGCCTTATCCCAGAAGTTTAATAGTGCATTTTACTCGCCACTTCATGCGCTTTGAGATGCCGCTCAGCCTAATACGCTATCTGAAGTAGGAGCGACGTGAATTGAACAAATGTGATAGAATTACGCTGAATTCTTAAATTAACCATAACATAAAATGATCTAATCGGGTCTCTGTTTGCCCTACCCTAGAAGTTTAATAGTGCATTTTACTCGCCATTTCATGCGCTTTGAGATGCCGCATAGCCCAATACGCTATCTGAAATAGGAGCGACGTAAATTGAACAAATGTGATAGAATTTCCGTGAATCCTTATATTAACCTTAATGTAAAATGATCTAATCGGATCTCTGTTCGCCCTACCATAGAAGTCTAATGGTGCATTTCACTCGCTATTTCATGCGCTTTGTTATGCCGCTTAGCCCAATACGCTATCTGAAATAGGAGCGACGTAAGTTGAACAAATGTGATAGAATTTCGCTGAATTCTTCTATTATCCATAATGTAAAATGATCTGATCGGGTCTCTGTTCGCCCTAGCCTAGAAGTTTAATAGTGCATTTTATTCGCCACTTCATGCGCTTTGAGATGCCGCTTAGCCCAATACGCTATCTGAAATAGGAGCGACGTAAATTGAACAAATGTAATACTATTTCCCTGAAATCTTATATTAAACAAAATATAAAATGATCTAATCGGGTCTCTGATTGCCCTATCATAGAAGTTTAGTAGTGCATTTTACTCGCCATTCCACGCGCTTTAAGTTGCCGCCTAGCCCAGTACGCTATCTGAAATAGGAGCGACGTAAGTTGAACAAATGTGATAGAATTTTGCTGAATTCTTAAATTAACCATAATATAAAATGATCTAATCGGGTCTCTGTTTGCCCTACCCTAGAAGTTTAATAGTGCATTTTAGTCGCCATTTCATGCGCTTTGCGATCCGCCTTAGCCCAATACGCTATCTGAAATAAGAGCGACGTAAATTGAACAAATGTGATAGAATTTCCCTGAAATCTTATATTAATCAAAATATAAAATGATCTAATCGGGTCTCTGATTGCCCTATCATAGAAGATTAGTAGTGCATTTTACTCGCCATTCCACGCGCTTTAAGATGCCGCCTAGCCCAGTACGCTATCTGAAATAGGAGCGACGTAACTTGAACAAATGTGATAGAATTACGCTGAATTCTTATATTAACCGTAATGTAAAATGATCTAATCGGGTCTCTGTTTGCCTTATCCTAGAAGTTTAATAGCGCATTTGACTCGCCATTTCATGCGCTTTGAGATGCCGCTTAGCCCAATACGCTATCTGAAATAGGAGCGACGTAAATTGAACAAATGTGATACTATTTCCCTGAAATCTTATATTAAACAAAATATAAAATGATCTAATCGGGTCTCTGATTGCCCTATCATAGAAGTTTAGTAGTGCATTTTACTCGCCATTCCACGCGCTTTAAGTTGCCGCCTAGCCCAGTACGCTATCTGAAATAGGAGCGACGTAAGTTGAGCAAATGTGATAGAATTTTGCTGGATTCTTAAATTAACCATAATATAAAATGATCTAATCGGGTCTCTGTTTGCCCTACCCTAGAAGTTTAATAGTGCATTTTAGTCGCCATTTCATGCGCTTTGAGATCCGGCTTAGCCCAATACGCTATCTGAAATAGGAGCGACGTAAATTGAACAAATGTGATAGAATTTCCCTGAAATCTTATATTAATCAAAATATAAAATGATCTAATCGGGTCTCTGATTGCCCTATCATAGAAGATTAGTAGTGCATTTTACTCGCCATTCCACGCGCTTTAAGATGCCGCCTAGCCCAGTACGCTATCTGAAATAGGAGCGACGTAACTTGAACAAATGTGATAGAATTACGCTGAATTCTTATATTAACCGTAATATAAAATGATCTAATCGGGTCTCTGTTTGCCTTATCCTAGAAGTTTAATAGCGCATCTTACTCGCCATTTCATGCGCTTTGAGATGCCGCTTAGCCCAATACGCTATCTGGAATAGGAGCGACGTAAATTGAACAAATGTGATAGACCTTCCGTGAATTCTTATATTAACCTCAATGTAAAATGATCCAATCGGGTCTCTGTTCGCCCTACCATAGAAGTCTAATAGTGCATTTCACTCGCCATTTCATGCGCTTTGAGATACCGCTTAGCCCAATACGCTATCTGAAATAGGAGCGACGTAAGTTGAACAAATGTGATAGAATTACGCTGAATTCTTTTATTAACCATAATGTAAAATGATCTGCTCGGGTCTCTGTTCGCCCTAGCCTAGAAGTTTAATAGTGCGTTTTATTCGCCATTTCATGCGCTTTGAGATGCCGCTCAGCCCAATACGCTATCTGAAATTGGAGCGACGTAAATTGAACAAATGTGATAGAATTTCGCTGAATTCTTAAATTAACCATAATATAAAATGATCTAATCGGGTCTCTGCTTGCCCTACCCTAGAAGTTTAATAGTGCATTTCACTCGTCACTTCATGCGCTTTGAGATGCCGCTAAGCCCAATAAGCTATCTGAAATAGGAGCGACGTAAATTGAACAAATGTGATAGAATTTCGCAGAATTCTTATGTTAACCAAAATATAAAATGATCTAATCTGATCTCTGTTCGCCATAGCCTAGAAGTTTAATAGTGCATTTTGTTCGCCATTTCATGCGCTTTGTGATGCCGCTTAGCCCAATACGCTATCTGAAATAGGAGCGACGTAAATTGAACAAATGTGATAGAATTTCCCTGAAATCTTATATTAAACAAAATATAAAATGATCTAATCGGGTCTCTGATTGCTCTATCATAGAAGTTTAGTAGTGCATTTTACTCACCCTTCCACGCGCTTTAAGATCCCGCCTAGGTCAGTAGGCTATCTGAAATAGGAGCGACGTAAGATGAACAAATGTGATAGAATTACGCTGAATTCTTATATTAACCGTAATATAAAATGAACTAATCGGGTCTCCGTTTGCCTTATCCTAGAAGTTTAATAGCGCATTTTACGCGCCATTTCATGCGCTTTGAGAGACCGCTTAGCCCAATACGCTATCTGAAATAGGAGCGACGTAAATTGAACAAATGTGATAGAATTTCCGTGAATTCTTATATAAACCTTAATGTAAAATGATCCAATCGGGTCTCTGTTCGCCCTACCATAGAAGTCTAATAGTGCATTTCACTCGCCATTTCATGCGCTTTGAGGTGCCGCTTAGCCCAATTCGCTATCTGAAATAGCAGCGACGTAAGTTGAACAAATGTGATAGAATTTCGCTGAATTCTTTCATTAACATTAATGTAAAATGATCTAATCGAGTCTCTGTTTGCCCTACCATAGAATTTTGATAGTACATTCTACTCGCCATTCCACCCGCTTTAAGATGCCGCCTAGCCCAGTACGCTATCTGAAATAGGAGCGACGTAAATTGAACAAATGTGATAGAATTTTGCTGAATTCTTAAATTAACCATAATATAAAATGATCTAATCGGGTCTCTGTTTGCCCTACCCTAGAAGTTTAATAGTGCATTTCACTCGTCATTTCATGCGCTTTGAGATGCCGCTAAGCCCAATACGCTATCTGCAATAGGAGCGACGTAAATTGAACAAACGTGATAGAATTTCGCTGAATTCTTATATTACCCAAAATATAAAATGATCTAGTCGGGTCTCTGATTGCCCTATCATAGAAGTTTAATAGTGCATTTTACTCGCCATTCCACGCGCTTTGATATGCCGCCTAGCCCAGTACGCTATCTCAAATAGGAGCGACGTATGTTGAACAAATGTGATAGAATTACGCTGCATTCTTATATTAACCGTAATATAAAATGATCTAATCGGGTCTCTGTTCGCCCTACCCTAGAAGATTACTAGTGCATTTCACTCGACATTTCATTCGCTTCGAGATGCCGCTTAGCCCAATAAGCTATCTGAAATAGGAGCGACGTAAGTTGAACAAATGTGATAGAATTTCGCTGAATTCTTTCATTAACATTAATGTAAAAAGATCTAATCGAGTCTCTGTTTGCCCTACCATAGAATTTTGATAGTGCATTCTACTCGCCATTCCACCCGCTTTAAGATGCCGCCTAGCCCAGTGCGCTATCTGAAATAGGAGCGACGTAAATTGAACAATTGTGATAGAATTTTGCTGACTTCTTAAATTAAACGTAACATAAAATGATCTAATCGGGTCTCTGTTTGCCCTACCCTAGAAGTTTAATAGTGCATTTTACTCGCCATTTCATGCGCTTTGAGATGCCGCTCAGCCTAATACGCTATCTGAAATAGGAGCGACGTGAATTGAACAAATGTGATAGAATTACGCTGAATTCTTAAATTAACCATAACATAAAATGAGCTAATCGGGTCTCTGTTTGCCCTACCCTAGACGTTTAATAGTGCATTTTACTCGCCATTTCATGCGCTTTGAGATGCCGCATAGCCCAATACGCTATCTGAAATAGGAGCGACGTAAATTGAACAAATGTGATAGAATTTCCGTGAATCCTTATATTAACCTTAATGTAAAATGATCTAATCGGATCACTGTTCGCCCTACCATAGCAGTCTAATGGTGCATTTCACTCGCTATTTCATGCGCTTTGTTATGCCGCTTAGCCCAATACGCTATCTGAAATAGGAGCGACGTAAGTTGAACAAATGTGATAGAATTTCGCTGAATTCTTCTATTATCCATAATGTAAAATGATCTGATCGGGTCTTTGTTCGCCCTACCCTAGAAGTTTAATAGTGCATTTTAGTCGCCATTTCATGCGCTTTGAGATACGCCTTAGCCCAATACGCTATCTGAAATAAGAGCGACGTAAATTGAACAAATGTGATAGAATTTCCCTGAAATCTTATATTAATCAAAATATAAAATGATCTAATCGGGTCTCTGATTGCCCTATCATAGAAGATTAGTAGTGCATTTTACTCGCCATTCCACGCGCTTTAAGATGCCGCCTAGCCCAGTACGCTATCTGAAATAGGAGCGACGTAACTTGAACAAATGTGATAGAATTACGCTGAATTCTTATATTCACCGTAATGTAAAATGATCTAATCGGGTCTCTGTTCGCCATAGCCTAGAAGTTTAATAGTGCATTTTGTTCGCCATTTCATGCGCTTTGTGATGCCGCTTAGCCCAATACGCTATCTGAAATAGGAGCGACGTAAATTGAACAAATGTGATAGAATTTCCCTGAAATCTTATATTAAACAAAATATAAAATGATCTAATCGGGTCTCTGATTGCTCTATCATAGAAGTTTAGTAGTGAATTTTACTCGCCCTTCCACGCGCTTTAAGATCCCGCCTAGGTCAGTAGGCTATCTGAAATAGGAGCGACGTAAGATGAACAAATGTGATAGAATTACGCTGAATTCTTATATTAACCGTAATATAAAATGAACTAATCGGGTCTCCGTTTGCCTTATCCTAGAAGTTTAATAGCGCATTTTACGCGCCATTTCATGCGCTTTGAGAGACCACTTAGCCCAATACGCTATCTGAAATAGGAGCGACGTAAGTTGAACAAATGTGATAGAATTTCGCTGAATTCTTTCATTAACATTAATGTAAAATGATCTAATCGAGTCTCTGTTTGCCCTACCATAGAATTTTGATAGTGCATTCTACTCGCCATTCCACCCGCTTTAAGATGCCGCCTAGCCCAGTGCGCTATCTGAAATAGGAGCGACGTAAATTGAACAATTGTGATAGAATTTTGCTGACTTCTTAAATTAAACGTAACATAAAATGATCTAATCGGGTCTCTGTTTGCCCTACCCTAGAAGTTTAATAGTGCATTTTACTCGCCATTTCATGCGCTTTGAGATGCAGCACAGCCTAATACGCTATCTGAAATAGGAGCGACGTGAATTGAACAAATGTGATAGAATTACGCTGAATTCTTAAATTAACCATAACATAAAATGATCTAATCGGGTCTCTGTTTGCCCTACCCTAGAAGTTTAATGGTGCATTATACTCGCCATTTCATGCGCTTTGAGATGCCGCATAGCCCAATACGCTATCTGAAATAGGAGCGACGTAAATTGAACAAATGTGATAGAATTTCCGTGAATCCTTATATTAACCTTAATGTAAAATGATCTAATCGGGTCTCTGTTCGCCCTAGCCTAGAAGTTTAATAGTGCATTTTATTCGCCACTTCATGCGCTTTGAGATGCCGCTTAGCCCAATACGCTATCTGAAATAGGAGCGACGTAAATTGAACAAATGTAATACTATTTCCCTGAAATCTTATATTAAACAAAATATAAAATGATCTAATCGGGTCTCTGATTGCCCTATCATAGAAGTTTAGTAGTGCATTTTACTCGCCATTCCACGCGCTTTAAGTTGCCGCCTAGCCCAGTACGCTATCTGAAATAGGAGCGACGTAAGTTGAACAAATGTGATAGAATTTTGCTGAATTCTTAAATTAACCATAATATAAAATGATCTAATCGGGTCTCTGTTTGCCCTACCCTAGAAGTTTAATAGTGCATTTTAGTCGCCATTTCATGCGCTTTGAAATCCGCCTTAGCCCATTACGCTATCTGAAATAAGAGCGACGTAAATTGAACACATGTGATAGAATTTCCCTGAAATCTTATATTAATCAAAATATAAAATGATCTAATCGGGTCTCTGATTGCCCTATCATAGAAGATTAGTAGTGCATTTTACTCGCCATTCCACGCGCTTTAAGATGCCGCCTAGCCCAGTACGCTATCTGAAATAGGAGCGACGTAACTTGAACAAATGTGATAGAATTACGCTGAATTCTTATATTAACCGTAATGTAAAATGATCTAATCGCGTCTCTGTTTGCCTTATCCTAGAAGTTTAATAGCGCATTTTACTCGCCATTTCATGCGCTTTGAGATGCCGCTTAGCCCAATACGCTATCTGAAATAGGAGCGACGTAAATTGAACAAATGTGATACTATTTCCCTGAAATCTTATATTAAACAAAATATAAAATGATCTAATCGGGTCTCTGTTTGCCCTACCCTAGAAGTTTAATAGTGCATTTTAGTCGCCATTTCATGCGCTTTGAGATCCGGCTTAGCCCAATACGCTATCTGAAATAGGAGCGACGTAAATTGAACAAATGTGATAGAATTTCCCTGAAATCTTATATTAATCAAAATATAAAATGATCTAATCGGGTCTCTGATTGCCCTATCATAGAAGATTAGTAGTGCATTTTACTCGCCATTCCACGCGCTTTAAGATGCCGCCTAGCCCAGTACGCTATCTGAAATAGGAGCGACGTAACTTGAACAAATGTGATAGAATTACGCTGAATTCTTATATTAACCGTAATATAAAATGATCTAATCGGGTCTCTGTTTGCCTTATCCTAGAAGTTTAATAGCGCATCTTACTCGCCATTTCATGCGCTTTGAGATGCCGCTTAGCCCAATACGCTATCTGGAATAGGAGCGACGTAAATTGAACAAATGTGATAGACTTTCCGTGAATTCTTATATTAACCTTAATGTAAAATGATCCAATCGGGTCTCTGTTCGCCTTACCATAGAAGTCTAATAGTGCATTTCACTCGCCATTTCATGCGCTTTGAGATACCGCTTAGCCCAATACGCTATCTGAAATAGGAGCGACGTAAGTTGAACAAATGTGATAGAATTACGCTGAATTCTTTTATTAACCATAATGTAAAATGATCTGCTCGGGTCTCTGTTCGCCCTAGCCTAGAAGTTTAATAGTGCATTTTATTCGCCATTTCATGCGCTTTGAGATGCCGCTTAGCTCAATACGCTATCTGAAATTGGAGCGACGTAAATTGAACAAATGTGATAGAATTTCGCTGAATTCTTAAATTAACCATAATATAAAATGATCTAATCGGGTCTCTGCTTGCCCTACCCTAGAAGTTTAATAGTGCATTTCACTCGTCACTTCATGCGCTTTGAGATGCCGCTAAGCCCAATAAGCTATCTGAAATAGGAGCGACGTAAATTGAACAAATGTGATAGAATTTCGCAGAATTCTTATGTTAACCAAAATATAAAATGATCTAATCTGATCTCTGTTCGCCATAGCCTAGAAGTTTAATAGTGCATTTTGTTCGCCATTTCATGCGCTTTGTGATGCCGCTTAGCCCAATACGCTATCTGAAATAGGAGCGACGTAAATTGAACAAATGTGATAGAATTTCCCTGAAATCTTATATTAAACAAAATATAAAATGATCTAATCGGGTCTCTGATTGCTCTATCATAGAAGTTTAGTAGTGCATTTTACTCGCCCTTCCACGCGCTTTAAGATCCCGCCTAGGTCAGTAGGCTATCTGAAATAGGAGCGACGTAACTTGAACAAATGTGATAGAATTACGCTGAATTCTTATATTAACCGTAATATAAAATGATCTAATCGGGTCTCTGTTTGCCTTATCCTAGAAGTTTAATAGCGCATCTTACTCGCCATTTCATGCGCTTTGAGATGCCGCTTAGCCCAATACGCTATCTGGAATAGGAGCGACGTAAATTGAACAAATGTGATAGACTTTCCGTGAATTCTTATATTAACCTTAATGTAAAATGATCCAATCGGGTCTCTGTTCGCCTTACCATAGAAGTCTAATAGTGCATTTCACTCGCCATTTCATGCGCTTTGAGATACCGCTTAGCCCAATACGCTATCTGAAATAGGAGCGACGTAAGTTGAACAAATGTGATAGAATTACGCTGAATTGTTTTATTAACCATAATGTAAAATGATCTGCTCGGGTCTCTGTTCGCCCTAGCCTAGAAGTTTAATAGTGCATTTTATTCGCCATTTCATGCGCTTTGAGATGCCGCTTAGCTCAATACGCTATCTGAAATTGGAGCGACGTAAATTGAACAAATGTGATAGAATTTCGCTGAATTCTTAAATTAACCATAATATAAAATGATCTAATCGGGTCTCTGCTTGCCCTACCCTAGAAGTTTAATAGTGCATTTCACTCGTCACTTCATGCGCTTTGAGATGCCGCTAAGCCCAATAAGCTATCTGAAATAGGAGCGACGTAAATTGAACAAATGTGATAGAATTTCGCAGAATTCTTATGTTAACCAAAATATAAAATGATCTAATCTGATCTCTGTTCGCCATAGCCTAGAAGTTTAATAGTGCATTTTGTTCGCCATTTCATGCGCTTTGTGATGCCGCTTAGCCCAATACGCTATCTGAAATAGGAGCGACGTAAATTGAACAAATGTGATAGAATTTCCCTGAAATCTTATATTAAACAAAATATAAAATGATCTAATCGGGTCTCTGATTGCTCTATCATAGAAGTTTAGTAGTGCATTTTACTCGCCCTTCCACGCGCTTTAAGATCCCGCCTAGGTCAGTAGGCTATCTGAAATAGGAGCGACGTAAGATGAACAAATGTGATAGAATTACGCTGAATTCTTATATTAACCGTAATATAAAATGAACTAATCGGGTCTCCGTTTGCCTTATCCTAGAAGTTTAATAGCGCATTTTACACGCCATTTCCTGCGCTTTGAGAGACCGCTTAGCCCAATACGCTATCTGAAATAGGAGCGACGTAAATTGAACAAATGTGATAGAATTTCCGTGAATTCTTATATAAACCTTAATGTAAAATGATCCAATCGGGTCTCTGTTCGCCCTACCATAGAAGTCTAATAGTGCATTTCACTCGCCATTTCATGCGCTTTGAGGCGCCGCTTAGCCCAATTCGCTATCTGAAATAGGAGCGACGTAAGTTGAACAAATGCGATAGAATTTCGCTGAATTCTTTCATTAACATTAATGTAAAATGGTCTAATCGAGTCTCTGTTTGCCCTACCATAGAATTTTGATAGTGCATTCTACTCGCCATTCCACCCGCTTTAAGATGCCGCCTAGCCCAGTACGCTATCTGAAATAGGAGCGACGTAAATTGAACAAATGTGATAGAATTTTGCTGAATTCTTAAATTAACCATAATATAAAATGATCTAATCGGGTCTCTGTTTGCCCTACCCTAGAAGTTTAATAGTGCATTTCACTCGTCATTTCATGCGCTTTGAGATGCCGCTAAGCCCAATACGCTATCTGCAATAGGAGCGACGTAAATTGAAAAAACGTGATAGAATTTCGCAGAATTCTTATATTACCCAAAATATAAAATGATCTAGTCGGGTATCTGATTGCCCTATCATAGAAGTTTAATAGTGCATTGTACTCGCCATTCCACGCGCTTTAATATGCCGCCTAGCCCAGTACGCTATCTCAAATAGGAGCGACGTATGTTGAACAAATGTGATAGAATTACGCTGAATTCTTATATTAACCGTAATATAAAATGATCTAATCGGGTCTCTGTTCGCCCTACCCTAGAAGATTACTAGTGCATTTCACTCGACATTTCATTCGCTTCGAGATGCCGATTAGCCCAATAAGCTATCTGAAATAGGAGCGACGTAAGTTGAACAAATGTGATAGAATTTCGCTGAATTCTTTCATTAACATTAATGTAAAATGGTCTAATCGAGTCTCTGTTTGCCGTACCATAGAATTTTGATAGTGCATTCTACTCGCCATTCCACCCGCTTTAAGATGCCGCCTAGCCCAGTGCGCTATCTGAAATAGGAGCGACGTAAATTGAACAAATGTGATAGAATTTCCGTGAATCCTTATATTAACCTTAATGTAAAATGATCTAATCGGGTCTCTGTTCGCCCTAGCCTAGAAGTTTAATAGTGCATTTTATTCGCCACTTCATGCGCTTTGAGATGCCGCTTAGCCCAATACGCTATCTGAAATAGGAGCGACGTAAATTGAACAAATGTAATACTATTTCCCTGAAATCTTATATTAAACAAAATATAAAATGATCTAATCGGGTCTCTGATTGCCCTATCATAGAAGTTTAGTAGTGCATTTTACTCGCCATTCCACGCGCTTTAAGTTGCCGCCTAGCCCAGTACGCTATCTGAAATAGGAGCGACGTAAGTTGAACAAATGTGATAGAATTTTGCTGAATTCTTAAATTAACCATAATATAAAATGATCTAATCGGGTCTCTGTTTGCCCTACCCTAGAAGTTTAATAGTGCATTTTAGTCGCCATTTCATGCGCTTTGAAATCCGCCTTAGCCCATTACGCTATCTGAAATAAGAGCGACGTAAATTGAACACATGTGATAGAATTTCCCTGAAATCTTATATTAATCAAAATATAAAATGATCTAATCGGGTCTCTGATTGCCCTATCATAGAAGATTAGTAGTGCATTTTACTCGCCATTCCACGCGCTTTAAGATGCCGCCTAGCCCAGTACGCTATCTGAAATAGGAGCGACGTAACTTGAACAAATGTGATAGAATTACGCTGAATTCTTATATTAACCGTAATGTAAAATGATCTAATCGCGTCTCTGTTTGCCTTATCCTAGAAGTTTAATAGCGCATTTTACTCGCCATTTCATGCGCTTTGAGATGCCGCTTAGCCCAATACGCTATCTGAAATAGGAGCGACGTAAATTGAACAAATGTGATACTATTTCCCTGAAATCTTATATTAAACAAAATATAAAATGATCTAATCGGGTCTCTGTTTGCCCTACCCTAGAAGTTTAATAGTGCATTTTAGTCGCCATTTCATGCGCTTTGAGATCCGGCTTAGCCCAATACGCTATCTGAAATAGGAGCGACGTAAATTGAACAAATGTGATAGAATTTCCCTGAAATCTTATATTAATCAAAATATAAAATGATCTAATCGGGTCTCTGATTGCCCTATCATAGAAGATTAGTAGTGCATTTTACTCGCCATTCCACGCGCTTTAAGATGCCGCCTAGCCCAGTACGCTATCTGAAATAGGAGCGACGTAACTTGAACAAATGTGATAGAATTACGCTGAATTCTTTTATAAACCATAATGTAAAATGATCTAATCGGGTCTCTGTTCGCCCTAGCCTAGAAGTTTAATAGTGCATTTTATTCGCCATTTCATGCGCTTTGAGATGCCGCTTAGCTCAATACGCTATCTGAAATTGGAGCGACGTAAATTGAACAAATGTGATAGAATTTCGCTGAATTCTTAAATTAACCATAATATAAAATGATCTAATCGGGTCTCTGCTTGCCCTACCCTAGAAGTTTAATAGTGCATTTCACTCGTCACTTCATGCGCTTTGAGATGCCGCTAAGCCCAATAAGCTATCTGAAATAGGAGCGACGTAAATTGAACAAATGTGATAGAATTTCGCAGAATTCTTATGTTAACCGTAATATAAAATGAACTAATCGGGTCTCCGTTTGCCTATCCTAGAAGTTTAATAGCGCATTTTACACGCCATTTCCTGCGCTTTGAGAGACCGCTTAGCCCAATACGCTATCTGAAATAGGAGCGACGTAAATTGAACAAATGTGATAGAATTTCCGTGAATTCTTATATAAACCTTAATGTAAATGATCCAATCGGGTCTCTGTTCGCCCTACCATAGAAGTCTAATAGTGCATTTCACTCGCCATTTCATGCGCTTTGAGGCGCCGCTTAGCCCAATTCGCTATCTGAAATAGGAGCGACGTAAGTTGAACAAATGTGATAGAATTTCGCTGAATTCTTTCATTAACATTAATGTAAAATGGTCTAATCGAGTCTCTGTTTGCCCTACCATAGAATTTTGATAGTGCATTCTACTCGCCATTCCACCCGCTTTAAGATGCCCGCCTAGCCCAGTACGCTATCTGAAATAGGAGCGACGTAAATTGAACAAATGTGATAGAATTTTGCTGAATTCTTAAATTAACCATAATATAAAATGATCTAATCGGGTCTCTGTTTGCCCTACCCTAGAAGTTTAATAGTGCATTTCACTCGTCATTTCATGCGCTTTGAGATGCCGCTAAGCCCAATACGCTATCTGCAATAGGAGCGACGTAAATTGAACAAACGTGATAGAATATCGCAGAATTCTTATATTACCCAAAATATAAAATGATCTAGTCGGGTATCTGATTGCCCTATCATAGAAGTTTAATAGTGCATTGTACTCGCCATTCCACGCGCTTTAATATGCCGCCTAGCCCAGTACGCTATCTCAAATAGGAGCGACGTATGTTGAACAAATGTGATAGAATTACGCTGAATTCTTATATTAACCGTAATATAAAATGATCTAATCGGGTCTCTGTTCGCCCTACCCTAGAAGATTACTAGTGCATTTCACTCGACATTTCATTCGCTTCGAGATGCCGATTAGCCCAATAAGCTATCTGAAATAGGAGCGACGTAAGTTGAACAAATGTGATAGAATTTCGCTGAATTCTTTCATTAACATCAATGTAAAATGGTCTAATCGAGTCTCTGTTTGCCGTACCATAGAATTTTGATAGTGCATTCTACTCGCCATTCCACCCGCTTTAAGATGCCGCCTAGCCCAGTGCGCTATCTGAAATAGGAGCGACGTAAATTGAACAATTGTGATAGAATTTTGCTGACTCCTTAAATTAAACGTAACATAAAATGATCTAATCGGGTCTCTGTTTGCCCTACCCTAGAAGTTTAATAGTGCATTTTACTCGCCATTTCAGGCGCTTTGAGATGCCGCCTAGCCCAGTACGCTATCTCAAATAGGAGCGACGTATGTTGAACAAATGTGATAGAATTACGCTGAATTCTTATATTAACCGTAATATAAAATGATCTAATCGGGTCTCTGTTCGCCCTACCCTAGAAGATTACTAGTGCATTTCACTCGACATTTCATTCGCTTCGAGATGCCGCTTAGCCCAATAAGCTATCTGAAATAGGAGCGACGTAAATTGAACAAATGTGATAGAATTTTTCTGAATTCTTAAATAAACTATAATATGAAATGATCTAATCGGGTCTCTGTTTGCCCTACCCTACAAGTTTAGCAGTGCATTTTACTCGCCATTTCATGCGCTTTGAGATGCCGCTTAGCCCAATACGATATCTGAAATAGGAGCGACGTAAATTGAACAAATGTGATAGAATTTTGCTGACATCTTGGATTAACGATAATATAAAATGATCTAATCGGGTCCCTGTTTGCCCTACCCTACAAGTTTAGCAGTGCATTTTACTCGCCATTTCATGCGCTTTGAAATGCCGCTTAGCCCAATACGATATCTGAAATAGGAGCGACGTAAATTGAACAAATGTGATAGAATTACGCTGAATTCTTATATTAACCATAATATAAAATGATCTAATCGGGTCTCTGTTTGCCCTACCCAAGAAGTTTAGTAGTGCATTTCTCTCGTCATTTCATGCGCTTTGAGATGCCGCTTAGACCAATACGCTATCTGAAATAGGAGCGACGTAAATTCAACAAATGTGATAGAATTTCCCTGAAATCTTATATTAAACAAAATATAAAATGATCTAAACGGGACTCTGATTGCCCTATCATAGAAGTTTAGAAGTGAATTTTACTCGCCCTTCCACGCGCTTTAAGATGCCGCCCAGCCCAGTACGCTATCTGAAATAGGAGCGACGTATGTTGAACAAATGTGATAGAATTACGCTGAATTCTTAAATAAACCATAATATGAAATGATCTAACCGGGTCTCTGTTTGCCCTACCCTAGAAGTTTAACAGTGCATTTCACTCGCCATTCCATGGGCTTTGAGATGCCGCTTAGCCCAATACGCTATCTGAAGTAGGAGCGACGTAAATTGAACAAATGTGATAGAATTTCCCTGAATACTTATATTAACCTTAATGTAAAATAATCTAATCGCGTCTCTGTTCGCCCTAACCTAGAAGTTTAATAGTGCATTCCACTCGCAATTTCATGCGCTTTGAGATGGCGCTTAGACCAATACGCTATCTGAAATAGGAGCGACGTAAATTGAACAAATGTGATAGAATTTCCCTGAATTCTTATATTAACCTTAATGTAAAATGATCTAATCGGGCCTTTGTTCGCCCTACCCTAGAAGTTTAGCAGTGCATTTTACTCGCCATTTCATGCGCTTTGAGATGCCGCTTAGCCCAATACGATATCTGAAATAGGAGCGACGTAAATTGAACAAATGTGATAGAATTACGCTGAATTCTTATATTAACCAAAATATAAAATGATCTAATCGGGTCTCTGATTGCCCTATCATAGAAGTTTAATAGTGCATTTTACTCGCCAATCCACGCGCTTTAAGATTCCGCCTAGCCCAGTACGCTATCTGAAATTGGAGCGACGTAAATTGAACAAATGTGATAGAATTTCCGTGAATTCTTATATAAACCTTAATGTAAAATGATCCAATCGGGTCTCTGTTCGCCCTACCATAGAAGTCTAATAGTGCATTTCACTCGACATTTCATGCGCTTTGAGGTGCCGCTTAGCCCAATTCGCTATCTGAAATAGGAGCGACGTAAGTTGAACAAATGTGATAGAATTTCGCTGAATTCTTTCATTAACATTAATGTAAAATGATCTAATCGAGTCTCTGTTTGCCCTACCATAGAATTTTGATAGTACATTCTACTCGCCATTCCACCCGCTTTAAGATGCCGCCTAGCCCAGTACGCTATCTGAAATAGGAGCGACGTAAATTGAACAAATGTGATAGAATTTTGCTGAATTCTTAAATTAACCATAATATAAAATGATCTAATCGGGTCTCTGTTTGCCCTACCCTAGAAGTTTAATAGTGCATTTCACTCGTCATTTCATGCGCTTTGAGATGCCGCTAAGCCCAATACGCTATCTGCAATAGGAGCGACGTAAATTGAACAAACGTGATAGAATTTCGCTGAATTCTTATATTACCCAAAATATAAAATGATCTAGTCGGGTCTCTGATTGCCCTATCATAGAAGTTTAATAGTGCATTTTACTCGCCATTCCACGCGCTTTGATATGCCGTCTAGCCCAGTACGCTATCTCAAATAGGAGCGACGTATGTTGAACAAATGTGATAGAATTACGCTGCATTCTTATATTAACCGTAATATAAAATGATCTAATCGGGTCTCTGTTCGCCCTACCCTAGAAGATTACTAGTGCATTTCACTCGACATTTCATTCGCTTCGAGATGCCGCTTAGCCCAATAAGCTATCTGAAATAGGAGCGACGTAAGTTGAACAAATGTGATAGAATTTCGCTGAATTCTTTCATTAACATTAATGTAAAATGATCTAATCGAGTCTCTGTTTGCCCTACCATAGAATTTTGATAGTGCATTCTACTCGCCATTCCACCCGCCTTAAGATGCCGCCTAGCCCAGTGCGCTATCTGAAATAGGAGCGACGTAAATTGAACAATTGTGATAGAATTTTGCTGACTTCTTAAATTAAACGTAACATAAAATGATCTAATCGGGTCTCTGTTTGCCCTACCCTAGAAGTTTAATAGTGCATTTTACTCGCCATTTCATGCGCTTTGAGATGCCGCTCAGCCTAATACGCTATCTGAAATAGGAGCGACGTGAATTGAACAAATGTGATAGAATTACGCTGAATTCTTAAATTAACCATAACATAAAATGAGCTAATCGGGTCTCTGTTTGCCCTACCCTAGAAGTTTAATAGTGCATTTTACTCGCCATTTCATGCGCTTTGAGATGCCGCATAGCCCAATACGCTATCTGAAATAGGAGCGACGTAAATTGAACAAATGTGATAGAATTTCCGTGAATCCTTATATTAACCTTAATGTAAAATGATCTAATCGGATCTCTGTTCGCCCTACCATAGAAGTCTAATGGTGCATTTCACTCGCTATTTCATGCGCTTTGTTATGCCGCTTAGCCCAATACGCTATCTGAAATAGGAGCGACGTAAGTTGAACAAATGTGATAGAATTTCGCTGAATTCTTCTATTATCCATAATGTAAAATGATCTGATCGGGTCTCTGTTCGCCCTACCCTAGAAGTTTAATAGTGCATTTTAGTCGCCATTTCATGCGCTTTGAGATCCGCCTTAGCCCAATACGCTATCTGAAATAAGAGCGACGTAAATTGAACAAATGTGATAGAATTTCCCTGAAATCTTATATTAATCAAAATATAAAATGATCTAATCGGGTCTCTGATTGCCCTATCATAGAAGATTAGTAGTGCATTTTACTCGCCATTCCACGCGCTTTAAGATGCCGCCTAGCCCAGTACGCTATCTGAAATAGGAGCGACGTAACTTGAACAAATGTGATAGAATTACGCTGAATTCTTATATTCACCGTAATGTAAAATGATCTAATCGGGTCTCTGTTCGCCATAGCCTAGAAGTTTAATAGTGCATTTTGTTCGCCATTTCATGCGCTTTGTGATGCCGCTTAGCCCAATACGCTATCTGAAATAGGAGCGACGTAAATTGAACAAATGTGATAGAATTTCCCTGAAATCTTATATTAAACAAAATATAAAATGATCTAATCGGGTCTCTGATTGCTCTATCATAGAAGTTTATTAGTGCATTTTACTCGCCCTTCCACGCGCTTTAAGATCCCGCCTAGGTCAGTAGGCTATCTGAAATAGGAGCGACGTAAGATGAACAAATGTGATAGAATTACGCTGAATTCTTATATTAACCGTAATATAAAATGAACTAACCGGGTCTCCGTTTGCCTTATCCTAGAAGTTTAATAGCGCATTTTACGCGCCATTTCATGCGCTTTGAGAGACCACTTAGCCCAATACGCTATCTGAAATAGGAGCGACGTAAGTTGAACAAATGTGATAGAATTTCGCTGAATTCTTTCATTAACATTAATGTAAAATGATCTAATCGAGTCTCTGTTTGCCCTACCATAGAATTTTGATAGTGCATTCTACTCGCCATTCCACCCGCTTTAAGATGCCGCCTAGCCCAGTACGCTATCTGAAATAGGAGCGACGTAAATTGAACAAATGTGATAGAATTTTGCTGAATTCTTAAATTAACCATAATATAAAATGATCTAATCGGGTCTCTGTTTGCCCTACCCTAGAAGTTTAATAGTGCATTTCACTCGTCATTTCATGCGCTTTGAGATGCCGCTAAGCCGAATACGCTATCTGCAATAGGAGCGACGTAAATTGAACAAACGTGATAGAATTTCGCTGAATTCTTATATTACCCAAAATATAAAATGATCTAGTCGGGTCTCTGATTGCCCTATCATAGAAGTTTAATAGTGCATTTTACTCGCCATTCCACGCGCTTTAATATGCCGCCTAGCCAAGTACGCTATCTCAAACAGGAGCGACGTATGTTGAACAAATGTGATAGAATTACGCTGAATTCTTATATTAACCGTAATATAAAATGATCTAATCGGGTCTCTGTTCGCCCTACCCTAGAAGATTACTAGTGCATTTCACTCGACATTTCATTCGCTTCGAGATGCCGCTTAGCCCAATAAGCTATCTGAAATAGGAGCGACGTAAATTGAACAAATGTAATACTATTTCCCTGAAATCTTATATTAAACAAAATATAAAATGATCTAATCGGGTCTCTGATTGCCCTATCATAGAAGTTTAGTAGTGCATTTTACTCGCCATTCCACGCGCTTTAAGTTGCCGCCTAGCCCAGTGCGCTATCTGAAATAGGAGCGACGTAAGTTGAACAAATGTGATAGAATTTTGCTGAATTCTTAAATTAACCATAATATAAAATGATCTAATCGGGTCTCTGTTTGCCCTACCCTAGAAGTTTAATAGTGCATTTTAGTCGCCATTTCATGCGCTTTGAAATCCGCCTTAGCCCATTACGCTATCTGAAATAAGAGCGACGTAAATTGAACACATGTGATAGAATTTCCCTGAAATCTTATATTAATCAAAATATAAAATGATCTAATCGGGTCTCTGATTGCCCTATCATAGAAGATTAGTAGTGCATTTTACTCGCCATTCCACGCGCTTTAAGATGCCGCCTAGCCCAGTACGCTATCTGAAATAGGAGCGACGTAAGTTGAACAAATGTGATAGAATTTCGCTGAATTCTTTCATTAACATTAATGTAAAATGATCTAATCGAGTCTCTGTTTGCCCTACCATAGAATTTTGATAGTGCATTCTACTCGCCATTCCACCCGCTTTAAGATGCCGCCTAGCCCAGTACGCTATCTGAAATAGGAGCGACGTAAATTGAACAAATGTGATAGAATTTTGCTGAATTCTTAAATTAACCATAATATAAAATGATCTAATCGGGTCTCTGTTTGCCCTACCCTAGAAGTTTAATAGTGCATTTCACTCGTCATTTCATGCGCTTTGAGATGCCGCTAAGCCGAATACGCTATCTGCAATAGGAGCGACGTAAATTGAACAAACGTGATAGAATTTCGCTGAATTCTTATATTACCCAAAATATAAAATGATCTAGTCGGGTCTCTGATTGCCCTATCATAGAAGTTTAATAGTGCATTTTACTCGCCATTCCACGCGCTTTAATATGCCGCCTAGCCAAGTACGCTATCTCAAACAGGAGCGACGTATGTTGAACAAATGTGATAGAATTACGCTGAATTCTTATATTAACCGTAATATAAAATGATCTAATCGGGTCTCTGTTCGCCCTACCCTAGAAGATTACTAGTGCATTTCACTCGACATTTCATTCGCTTCGAGATGCCGCTTAGCCCAATAAGCTATCTGAAATAGGAGCGACGTAAGTTGAACAAATGTGATAGAATTTCGCTGAATTCTTTCATTAACATTAATGTAAAATGATCTAATCGAGTCTCTGTTTGCCCTACCATAGAATTTTGATAGTGCATTCTACTCGCCACTCCACCCGCTTTAAGATGCCGCCTAGCCCAGTGCGCTATCTGAAATAGGAGCGACGTAAATTGAACAATTGTGATAGAATTTTGCTGACTTCTTAAATTAAACTTAACATAAAATGATCTAATCGGGTCTCTGTTTGCCCTACCCTAGAAGTTTAATAGTGCATTTTACTCGCCATTTCATGCGCTTTGAGATGCCGCACAGCCTAATACGCTATCTGAAATAGGAGCGACGTGAATTGAACAAATGTGATAGAATTACGCTGAATTCTTAAATTAACCATAACATAAAATGATCTAATCGGGTCTCTGTTTGCCCTACCCTAGAAGTTTAATGGTGCATTATACTCGCCATTTCATGCGCTTTGAGATGCCGCATAGCCCAATACGCTATCTGAAATAGGAGCGACGTAAATTGAACAAATGTGATAGAATTTCCGTGAATCCTTATATTAACCTTAATGTAAAATGATCTAATCGGGTCTCTGTTCGCCCTAGCCTAGAAGTTTAATAGTTCATTTTATTCGCCACTTCATGCGCTTTGAGATGCCGCTTAGCCCAATACGCTATCTGAAATAGGAGCGACGTAAATTGAACAAATGTAATACTATTTCCCTGAAATCTTATATTAAACAAAATATAAAATGATCTAATCGGGTCTCTGATTGCCCTATCATAGAAGTTTAGTAGTGCATTTTACTCGCCATTCCACGCGCTTTAAGTTGCCGCCTAGCCCAGTACGCTATCTGAAATAGGAGCGACGTAAGTTGAACAAATGTGATAGAATTTTGCTGAATTCTTAAATTAACCATAATATAAAATGATCTAATCGGGTCTCTGTTTGCCTACCCTAGAAGTTTAATAGTGCATTTTAGTCGCCATTTCATGCGCTTTGAAATCCGCCTTAGCCATTACGCTATCTGAAATAAGAGCGACGTAAATTGAACACATGTGATAGAATTTCCCTGAAATCTTATATTAATCAAAATATGAAATGATCTAATCGGGTCTCTGATTGCCCTATCATAGAAGATTAGTAGTGCATTTTACTCGCCATTCCACGCGCTTTAAGATGCCGCCTAGCCCAGTACGCTATCTGAAATAGGAGCGACGTAACTTGAACAAATGTGATAGAATTACGCTGAATTCTTATATTAACCGTAATGTAAAATGATCTAATCGGGTCTCTGTTTGCCTTATCCTAGAAGTTTAATAGCGCATTTTACTCGCCATTTCATGCGCTTTGAGATGCCGCTTAGCCCAATACGCTATCTGGAATAGGAGCGACGTAAATTGAACAAATGTGATAGACTTTCCGTGAATTCTTATATTAACCTTACTGTAAAATGATCCAATCGGGTCTCTGTTCGCCTTACCATAGAAGTCTAATAGTGCATTTCACTCGCCATTTCATGCGCTTTGAGATACCGCTTAGCCCAATACGCTATCTGAAATACGAGCGACGTAAGTTGAACAAATGTGATAGAATTACGCTGAATTCTTTTATTAACCATAATGTAAAATGATCTGCTCGGGTCTCTGTTCGCCCTAGCCTAGAAGTTTAATAGTGCATTTTATTCGCCATTTCATGCGCTTTGAGATGCCGCTTAGCCCAATACGATATCTGAAATAGGAGCGACGTAAATTGAACAAATGTGATAGAATTTCCCTGAATACTTATATTAACCTTAATGTAAAATGATCTAATCGGGTCGCTGTTCGCCCTACCCTAGAAGTTTAATTGTGTATTTTACTCGCCATTTCATGCGCTTTGAGGTGGCGCTTAGCCCAATACGCTATCTGAAATAGGAGCGACGTAAATTGAACAATTGTGATAGAATTTCGCTGAATTCTTATATTAACCAAAATATAAAATGATCTAGTCGGGTCTCTGATTGCCCTATCATAGTAGTTTAATAGTGCATTTCACTCGTCATTTCATGCGCTTTAAGATGCCGCCTAGCCCAGTACGCTATCTGAAATTGGAGCGACGTAAATTGAACAAATGTGATAGAATTTTGCTGACATCTTGCATTAACGATAATATAAAATGAACGAATCGGGTCACTGTTTGCCTTATCCTAGAAGTTTAATAGTGCATTTTACTCGCCATTTCATGCGCATTGAGATGCCGCTTAGCCCAATACGCTAACTGAAATATCAGCGACGTAAATTGAACAAATGTGATAGAATTTTTCTGAATTCTTAAATAAACTATAATATGAAATGATCTAATCAGGTCTCTGTTTGCCCTACCCTAGAAGTTTAATAGTGCATTTTACTCGCCATTTCTTGCGCTTTGAGATGCCGCTTTGCCCAATAAGCTATCTGAAATAGGAGCGACGTAAATTGAACAAATGTGAGAGAATTTCGCTGAATTCTTATATTAACCTTAATGTAAAATGTTCTTATCGGGGCTCTGTTCGCCCTACCCTTGAAGATTAATAGTGCATTTCACTCGTCATTTCATGCGCTTTGAGATACCGCTTAGCCCAATACGCTATCTGAAATACGAGCGACGTAACTTGAACAAATGTGATAGAATTACGCTGAATTCTTATATTAACCGTAATGTAAAATGATCTAATCGGGTCTCTGTTTGCCTTATCCTAGAAGTTTAATAGTGCATTTTACTCGCCATTTCTTGCGCTTTGAGATGCCGCTTTGCCCAGTACGCTATCTGAAATAGGAGCGACGTACGTTGAACAAATGTGATAGAATTACGCTGAATTCTTATATTAACCGTAATATAAAATGAACGAATCGGGTCTCTGTTTGCCTCATCCTAGAAGTTTAATAGTGCATTTTACTCGCCATTTCATGCGCATTGAGATGCCGCTTAGCCCAATACGCTATCTGAAATATCAGCGACGTAAATTGAACAAATGTGATAGAATTTTTCTGAATTCTTAAATAAACTATAATATGAAATGATCTAATCGGGTCTCTGTTTGCCCTACCCTACAAGTTTAGCAGTGCATTTTACTCGCCATTTCATGCGCTTTGAGATGCCGCTTAGCCCAATACGATATCTGAAATAGGAGCGACGTAAATTGAACAAATGTGATAGAATTTCCCTGAATACTTATATTAACCTTAATGTAAAATGATCTAATCGGGTCGCTGTTCGCCCTACCCTAGAAGTTTAATAGTGTATTTTACTCGCCATTTCATGCGCTTTTAGATGGCGCTTAGCCCAATACGCTATCTGAAATAGGAGCGACGTAAATTGAACGAATGTGATAGAATTTCGCTGGATTCTTATATTAACCAAAATATAAAATGATCTAATCGCGTCTCTGATAGCCCTATCATAGAAGTTTAATAGTGCATTTTACTCGCCATTCCACGCGCTTTAAGATGCCGCCTAGCCCAGTACGCTATCTGAAATAGGAGCGACGTACGTTGAACAAATGTGATAGAATTACGCTGCATTCTTATATTAACCGTAATATAAAATGAACGAATCGGGCCTCTGTTTGCCTTATCCTAGAAGTTTAATAGTGCATTTTACTCGCCATTTCTTGCGCTTTGAGATGCCGCTTAGCCCAATACGCTATCTGAAATATCAGCGACGTAAATTGAACAAATATGATATAATTACGCTGAATTCTTATATTAACCGTAATATAAAATGATCTAATCGGGTCTCTGTTTGCCTTATCCTAGAAGTTTAATAGTGCATTTCACACGTCATTTCATGCGCTTTGAGATGCCGCCCAGCCCAGTACGCTATCTGAAATAGGAGCGACGTAAGTTGAACAAATGTGGTAGAATTACGCTGAATTATTATATTAACCGTAATGTAAAATTATCTAATCGGGTCTCTGTTTTCCCCACCCTAGAAGTTTAATGGTGCACTTTGCTCGCCATGTCATGCGCTTTGAGATGGCCGTTAGCCCAATACGCTATCTGAAATAGGAGCGACGTAAATTGAACAAATGTGATAGAATTTCCCTGAATTCTTATATTAACCTTAACGTGAAATGATCTAATCGGGTCTTTGTTCGCCCTACCCTAGAAGTTAAATAGTGCATTTCACTCGTCATTTCATACGCTTTGAGATGCCGCGTAGCCCAATAAGCTATCTGAAATAGGAGCGACGTAAATTGAACAAATGTGATAGACTTACGCTGAATTCTTATATTAACCGTATTATAAAATGATCTAATCGGGTCTCTGTTTGCCTTTCCCTAGAAGATTAATAGTTCATTTTACTCGCCATTTCATGCGCTTTGAGATGCCGCTTAGCCCAATACGCTATCTGAAATAGGAGCGACGTAAATTGAACAATTGTGATAGAATTTCGCTGAATTCTTATATTAACCAAAATATAAAATGATCTAGTCGGGTCTCTGATTGCCCTATCATAGTAGTTTAATAGTGCATTTCACTCGTCATTTCATGCGCTTTAAGATGCCGCCTAGCCCAGTACGCTATCTGAAATTGGAGCGACGTAAATTGAACAAATGTGATAGAATTTTGCTGACATCTTGGATTAACGATAATATAAAATGATCTAATCGGGTCCCTGTTTGCCCTACCCTACAAGTTTAACAGTGCATTTTACTCGCCATTTCATGCGCTTTGAGATGCCGCTTAGCCCAATACGATATCTGAAATAGGAGCGACGGAAATTGAACAAATGTGATAGAATTTTGCTGACATCTTGAATTAACCATAATATAAAATGATCTAATCGGGTCTCTGTTTGCCCTACCCAAGAAGTTTAATAGTGCATTTCTCTCGTCATTTCATGCGCTTTGAGATGCCGCTTAGCCCAATAGGCTATCTGAAATAGGAGCGACGTAAATAGAACAATTGTGATAGAATTTCGCTGAATTCTTATATTAACCAAAATATAAAATGATCTAATCGGGTCTCTGTTCGCCCTAGCCTAGAAGTTTAATAGTGCATTTTATTCGCCATTTCTTGCGCTTTGAGATGCCGCTTTGCCCAATAAGCTATCTGAAATAGGAGCGACCTAAATTGAACGATTGTGATAGAATTTTGCTGAATTCTTAAATTAACCATAATATAAAATGATCTAATCGGGTCTCTGCTTGCCCTACCCTAGAAGTTTAATAGTGCATTTTACTCATCATTTCATGCGCTTTGAGATGCCGCTTTGCCCAATACGCTATCTGAAATAGGAGCGACGTAAATTGCACGAATGTGATAGAATTTCGCTCGATTCTTAAATTAACCATAATATAAAATGATCTAATCGGGTGTCTGTTTGCCCTACCCTAGAACTTTAATAGTGCATTTTACTCGTCATTTCATGCGCTTTGAGATGCCGCTTAGCCTAATTCGCTATCTGAAATTGGAGCGATATAAGTTGAACAAATGTGATAGAATTTCGCTGAATTCTTTTATTAACCAAAATATAAAATGATCTAATCTGGTCTCTGTTCGCCATAGCCTAGAAGTTTAATAGTGCATTTTGTTCGCCATTTCACGCGCTTTGTGATGCCGCTTAGCCCAATACGCTATCTGAAATAGGAACGACGTAAATTGGACAAATGTGATAGAATTTCCCTGAAATCTTATATTAAACAAAATATAAAATGATCTAATCGGGTCTCTGATTGCTCTATCATAGAAGTTTAGTAGTGCATTTTACTCGCCCTTCCACGCGCTTTAAGATGCCGCCTAGCCCAGTACGCTATCTGAAATAGGAGCGACGTAAGATGAACAAATGTGATAGAATTACGCTGAATTCTTATATTAACCGTAATATAAAATGATCTAATCGGGTCTCTGTTTGCCCTACCCTAGAAGTTTAATAGTGAATTTTATTCGCCATTTCATGCGCTTTGAGATGCCGCATAGCCTAATACGCTATCTGAAATAGGAGCGACGTAAATTGAACAAATGTGATAGAATTTCCGTGAATTCTTATATTAACCTTAATGTAAAATGATCTAATCGGGTCTCTGTTCCCCGAGCCTAGAAGTTTAATAGTGCATTTTAGTCGCCATTTCATGCGCTTTGAGATCCCGGTTAGCCCAATACGCTATCTGAAATAGGAGCGACGTAAATTGAACAAATGTGATAGAATTTTTCTGAATTCTTATATTAGCCAAAGTATAAAATGATCTAATCTGGTCTCTGATTGCCCTATCATAGAAGGTTAATAGTGTATTTTACTCGCCATTCCACGCGCTTTAAGATGCCGCATGGCCCAGCACGCTATCTGAAACAGGAGCGACGTAAATTGAACAAATGTGATAGAATTTTGCTGACATCTTAAATTAACCATAATATAAAATGATCTAATCGGGTCTCTGTTTGCCCTACCCTAGAAGTTTAATAGTGCATTTTACTCGTCACTTCATGCGCCTTCAGATGCCGCTTAGCCCAATAAGCTATCTGAAATAGGAGCGACGTAAATTGAACAAATGTGATCAAATTTCGCAGAATGCTTATGTTAACCAAAATATAAAATGATCTAATCTGGTCTCTGTTCGCCCTAGCCTAGAAGTATAATAGTGCATTTTGTACGCCATTTCATGCGCTTTGTGATGCCGCTTAGCCCAATACGCTATCTGACATAGGAGCGACGTAAATTGAACAAATGTGATAGAATTACGCTGAGTTCTTATATTAACCGTAATATAAAATGATCTAATCGGGTCTCTGATTGCATTATCCTAAAAGTTTAATAGCGCATTTTACTCGCCATTTCATGCGCATTGAGAGGCCGCTTAGCCCAATACGCTATCTGAAATAGGAGCGACGTAAATTGAACAAATGTGATAGAATTTCCGTGAATCCTTATATTAACCTTAATGTAAAATGATCTAATCGGGTCTCTGTTCGCCCTACCATAGAAGTTTAATAGTGCATTTTACTCGCCATTTCATGCGCTTTGAGATGCCGCATAGCCCAATACGCTATCTGAAATAGGAGCGACGTAAATTGAACAAATGTGATAGAATTTCCGTGAATCCTTATATTAACCTTAATGTAAAATGATCTAATCGGGTCTCTGTTCGCCCTACCATAGAAGTCTAATGGTGCATTTCACTCGCCATTTCATGCGCTTTGTGATGCCGCTTAGCCCAATACGCTATCTGAAATAGGAGCGACGTAAGATGAACAAATGTCATAGAATTTCGCTGAATTCTTATATTAACCAAAATATAAAATGATCGAATAGGGTCTCTGATTACCCTATCATAGAAGTTTAATAGTGCATTTTACTCGCCAATCCACGCGCTTTAAGATGCCGCCTAGCCCAGTACGCTATCTGAAATAGGAGCGACGTAAGTTGAACAAATGTGATAGAATTTCGCTGAATTCTTATATTAACCAAAATATAAAATGATCTAATCGGGTCTCTGATAGCCCTATCATAGAAGTTTAATAGTGCATTTTACCCGCCATTCCACGCGCTTTAAGATGCCGCCTAGCCCAGTACGCTATCTGAAATAGGAGCGACGTACGTTGAACAAATGTGATAGAATTACGCTGAATTCTTATATTAACCGTAATATAAAATGAACGCATCGGGTCTCTGTTTGCCTTATCCTAGAAGTTTAATAGTGCATTTTACTCTCCATTTCATGCGCATTGAGATGCCGCTTAGCCCAATACGCTATCTGAAATATCAGCGACGTAAATTGAACAAATGTGATAGAGTTTTTCTGAATTCTTAAATAAACCATAATATGAAATGATCTAATCGGGTCTCTGTTTACCCTAACCTAGAAGTTTAACAGTGCATTTTACTCGCCATTTCATGCTCTTTAAGATGCCGCCTAGCCCAGTACGCTATCTGAAATAGGAGCGACGTAAATTGAACAAATATGATAGAATTACGCTGAATTCTTATATTAACCGTAATATAAAATGATCTAATCGGGTCTCTGTTTGCCTTATCCTAGAAGTTTAGCAGTGCATTTTACTCGCCCTTCAACGCGCTTTAAGATGCCGCCTAGCCCAGTACGCTATCTGAAATAGGAGCGACGTATGTTGAACAAATGTGATAGAATTACGCTGAATTCTTATATTAACCGTAATATAAAATGATCTAATCGGGTCTCTGTTCGCCCTACCCTAGAAGATTACTAGTGCATTTCACTCGACATTTCATTCGCTTCGAGATGCCGCTTAGCCCAATAAGCTATCTGAAATAGGAGCGACGTAAATTGAACAAATGTGATAGAATTTTTCTGAATTCTTAAATTAACTATAATATAAAATTATCTAATCGGGACTCTGTTTGCCCTACCCTAGAAGTTTAATAGTGCATTTTACTCGCCATTTCATGCGCTTTGAGATACCGCTTAGCCCAATACGCTATCTGAAATAGGAGCGATGTAAATTGAACAAATGTGATAGAATTTCGCTGAATTCTTTTATTAACCATAATGTAAAATGATCTAATCGGATCTCTGTTCGCCCGAGCCTAGAAGATTAATAGTGCATTTTATTCGCCATTTCATGCGCTTTGAGATGCCGCTTAGCCCAATACGCTATCTGAAATAGGAGCGACGTAAATTGAACAAATGTGATAGAATTTCCTTGAAATCTTATATTAAACAAAATATAAAATGATCTAATCGGGTCTCTGATTGCCCTATCATACAAGTTTAGTAGTGCATTTTACTCGCCCTTCCACGCGCTTTAAGATGCCGTCTAGCCCAGTACGCTATCTGAAATAGGAGCGACGTAAGTTGAACAAATGTGATAGAATTTCGCTGAATTCTTTTATTAACCATAATGTAAAATGATCTAATCGGGTCTCTGTTCGCCCTAGCCTAGAAGTTTAATAGTGCATTTTAGTCGCCATTGCATGTGCTTTGAGATGCCGCATAGCCCAATCCGCTATCCGAAATAGGAGCGACGTAAATTGAACAAATGTGATAGAATTTCACTGAATTCTTATATTAACCTTAATGTAAAATGATCTAATCGGGTCTCTGTTCGCCCTACCATAGAAGTCTAATAGTGCATTTCCCTCGACATTTCATGCGCTTTCCGATGCCGCTTAGCCCAATACGCTATCTTTAATAGGAGCGACGTAAATTGAACAAATGTGATAGAATTTCGCTGAATTCTTAAATTAACCATAATACAAAATGATCTAATCGGGTCTCTGTTTGCCCTACCCTAGAAGTTTAATGGTGCATTTCACTCGACATTTCATGCGCTTTGAGATGCCGCTTAGCCCAATACGCTATCTGAAATAGGAGCGACGTAAATTGAACAAATGTGATAGAATTTCGCTGAATTCTTATATTAACCAAAATATAAAATGATCTAATCGGGTCTCTGATTGCCCTATCACAGAAGTTTAATAGTGCATTTTACTCGCCATTCCGCGCGCTTTAAGATGCCGCCTAGCCCAGTGCGCTATCTGAAATAGGAGCGACGTAAATTGAACAAATGTGATAGAATTTCGCTGAATTCTTAAATTAACCATAATATAAAATGATCTAGTCTGGTCTCTGATTGCCCTATCATAGAAGTTTAACAGTGCATTTCACTCATCATTTCATGCGCTTTGAGATGACGCTGTGCCCAATAAGCTATCTGAAATAGGAGCGACGTAAATTGAACAAATGTGATAGAATTTCCCTGAAATCTTATATTAAACAAAATGTAAAATGATCCAATCGGGTCTCTGTTCGCCCTAGCCTAGAAGTATAATCGTGCATTTTACTCGCCATTTCATGCGCTTTGAGATGCCGCTTAGCCCAATACGCTATCTGAAATAGGAGCGACGTAAATTGAGCAAATGTGATAGAATTTTGCTGAATTCTTATATTAACCTTAACGTAAAATGGTCTAATCGGGTCTCTGTTCGCCCTACCCTAGAAGTTTAATATCGCATTTCACTCGTCATTTAATGCGCTTTGAGATGCCGCTTAGCCCAATACGCTATCTGAAATAGGAGCGACGTAAATTGAACAAATGTGATAGAATTTCCCTGAAATCTTATATTAAACAAAATATAAAATGATCTACTCGGGTCTCTGATTGCCCTGTCATAGGTGTTTAGCAGTGCATTTTACTCGTCATTCCACGCGCTTTGAGATGCCGCCTAGCCCAGTACGCTATCTGAAATAGGAGCGACGTAAATTGAACAAATGTGATTGAATTTTGCTGAATTCTTAAATTAACCAAAATATAAAATGATCTAATCGGGTCTCTGATTGCCCTATCATAGAAGTTTAATAGTGCATTTTACTCGCCATTCCACGCGCTTTAAGATGCCGCCTATCCGAGTACGCTATCTGAGATAGGAGCGACGTAAACTGAACAAATGTGATAGAATTTATCTGAATTCTTAAATTAACCATAATATGAAATGATCTAATCGGGTCTCTGTTTGCCCTACCCTACAAGTTTAACAGTGCATTTTACTCGCCATTTCATGCGCTTTGAGATGCCGAGCTCAGTACGCTATCTGAAATAGGAACGACGTAAATTGAACAAATGTGATAGAATTTCGCTGAATACTTATATTAACCAAAATATAAAATGATCTAATCGGGTCTCTGATTGCCGTATCATGAAAGCTTAATAGTGCATTTTACTGGCCAGTCCACGCGCTTTAAGGTGACGCCTAGCCCAGTACGCTATCTGAATAGGAGCGACGTAAATTGAACAAACGTGACAGAATTTCACTGAGTTCTTATATTAACGATATTGTAAAATGATCTAATCGGGTCTCTGTTCGCCCTACCCCAGAAGTTGAATGGTGCATTGCACTCGACATTTCATGCGCTTTGATGTGCCGCTTAGCCCAATTCGCTATCTGAAATAGGAGCGACATAAATTGAACTAATGTGATAGAATTTCGCTGAATTCTTATATTAACCAAAATATAAAATGATCTAATCGGGTCTCTGATTGCCCTATCATAGAAGTTTAATAGTGCATTTTACTGGCCGTTCCACGCGCTTTAAGATTCTGCCTGGCCCAGTACGCTATCTGAAATAGGAGCGACGTAAGTTGAACAAATGTGATAGGATGTCCCTGAAATCTTATATTAAACAAAATATAAAATGATCTACTCGGGACTCTGATTGCCCTGTCATAGAAGTTTAATAGTGCATTTTACTAGCCACTCCACGCGCTTTAAGATGCCGCCTAGACGAGTCCGCTATTTGAAATAGGAGCGACGTAAGTTGAACAAATGTGATAGAATTACGCTGAATTCTTATATTAACCGTAATATAAAATGATCTAATCGGGTCTCTGTTTGCCTTACCGCAGAAGTTTAATAGTGCATTGTACTTGCCATTTCATGCGCTTTGAGATGCCGCTTAGCCTAATAAGCTATCTGAAATAGGAGCGACGTAAATTGAGCAAATGTCATAGAATTACGCTGAATTCTTAAATTAACCATAATATAAAATTATCTATTCGGGTCTCCGTTTGCCCTACCCTAGAAGTTTAATAGTGCATTTTGCTCGCCATTTCATGCCCTTTGAGATGCCGCTTAGCCCAATACGCTATCTGAAATATGAGCGACGTAAATTGAGCAAATGTCATAGAATTACGCTGAATTCTTATAGTAACCTTAATGTAAAATGATGTAATCGGGTCACTCTTCGCCCTACCCTAGAAGTTTAATAGTGCATTTCACTCGTCGTTTCATACGCTTTGAGAAGCCGCTGAGCCTAATACGCTATCTGAAATAGGAGCGACGTAAATTGAACAAATGTGATAGAATTTCGCTGAATTCTTAAATTAGCCATAATATAAAATGATCTAATCGGGTCTCTGTTTGCCTTACCCTAGAAGTTTAATAGTGCATTTTACTCGCCATTTCATGCCCTTTGAGATGCCGCTTAGCCCAATAAGCTATCTGAAATAGGAGCGACGTAAATTGAACAAATGTGATAGAATTTCGCTGAATTCTTAAATTAACCATAATATAAAATTATCTATTCGGGTCTCTGTTTACCCTACCCTAGAAGTTTAATAGTGCATTTTGCTCGCCATTTCATGCGCTTCGAGATGTCGCTTAGCCCAATACGCTATCTGAAATATGAGCGACTTAAATTGCACAAATGTGATAGAATTTCGCTGAATTCTTATATTAACCCAAATATAAAATGATCTAATCGGGTCTCTGATTGCCCTATCATAGAAGTTTAATACAGCATTTTACGCGACATTCCACGCGCTTTAAGATGCCGCCTAGTCCAGTTCGCAATCTGAAATAGGAGCGACGTAAATTCAACAAATGTGATAGAATCTTGTTGAATTCTTAAATAAACCGTAATATAAAATGATCGAATCGGGTCTCTGTTTGCCCTACCCTAGAAGTTTAATAGTGCATGTTGCTCGCCATTTCATGCGCTTTGAGATGCCTCATAGCCCAATACGCTATCTGAAATAGGAGCGACGTTAGTTCAACAAATGTGATAGTATTTCGCTGAATTCTTATATTAACCGTAATATAAAATGATCTAATCGGGTCTCTGTTTGACTTTACCTAGAAGTTTAATAGTGCATTTTACTCGTCATTTCATGCGCTTTGAGATGCCCCTTAGACCAATACGCTATCTGAAATAGGAGCGACGTAAATTGAACAAATGTGATAGAATTTCGCTGAATTCTTATATTAACCAAAATATAAAATGATCTAATCGGGTCTCAGATTGCCCTATCATAGAAGTTTAATAGTGGATTTTACTCGCCATTCCACGCGCTTTAAGATGCCGCTTAGCCCAATAAGCTATCTGAAATAGGAGCGACGTAAATTGAACAAATGTGATAGAATTTTGCTGAATTCTTAGATTAACCATAATATAAAATGATCTAATCGGGTCTCTGTTTGCCCTACCCTAGAAGTTTAATAGTTCATTTTACTCGCCATTTCATGCACTTTGAGATGCCGCTTAGCCCAATACGCTATCTGAAATAGGTGCGACGTAAATTGAACAAATGTGATAGAATTTCGCTGAATTCATAAAATAACCATAATATAAAATGATCTAATCGGGTCTCTGTTTACCCTACCCTAGAAGTTCAATAGTGCATTTTACTCGCCATTTCTTGCGCTTTGAGATGCCGCTCAGCCCAATACGCTATCTGAAATATGAGCGATATAAATTGAACAAATGAGATAGAATTTCGCTGAATTCATAAAATAACCATAATATAAAATGATCTAATCGGGTCTCTGTTTGCCCTACCCTAGAAGTTTAATAGTGTATTTTACTCGCCATTTCTTGCGCTTTGAGATGCTTCTTAGCCCAATACGCTATCTGAAACATCAGCGACGTAAATTGAACAAATGTGATAGAATTTCGCTGAATTCTTATATTAACCTTAATGTAAAATGATCTAATCGTGTCTCTGTTCGCCCTACCCTATGAGTTTAATAGTGCATTTTACTCGCCACTTCATGCGCTTTGAGATGCCGCTTAGCACAGTACGCTATCTGAAGTAGGAGCGACGTAAGTTGAACAAATGTGATAGAATTTCCCTGAAATCTTATATTAAACAAAATATAAAATGATCTAATCGGGTCTCTGATTGCCCTATCATAGAAGTTTAGTAGTGAATTTTACTCGCCCTTCCACGCGCTTTAAGATGCCGCCTAGCTCAGTACGCTATCTGAAATAGGAGCGACGTAAATTGAACAAATGTAATAGAATTTCGGTGAATTCTTATATTAACCAAAATATAAAATGATCTAATCGTGTCTCTGTTCGCCCTACCCTAGGAGTTTAATAGTGCATTTTACTCGCCACTTCATGCGCTTTGAGATGCCGCTTAGCCCAGTACGCTATCTGAAATAGGAGCGACGTAAATTGAACAAATGTGATAGAATTTCCCTGAAATCTTATATTAAACAAAATATAAAATGATCTAATCGGGTCTCTGATTGCCCTATCATAGAAGTTTAGTAGTGCATTTTACTCGCCCTTCCACGCGCTTTAAGATGCCGCCCAGCCCAGTACGCTATCTGAAATAGGAGCGACGTAAATTGAACAAATGTCAGAATTTCGGTGAATTCTTATATTAACCAAAATATAAAATGATCTAATCGGGTCTCTGATTGCCCTATCATAGAAGTTTAATACAGCATTTTACGCGAAATTCCACGCGCTTTGAGATGCCGCATAGCCCAATACGCTATCTGAAATAGGAGCGACGTTAGTTCAACAAATGTGATAGGATGTCGCTGAATTCTTATATTAACCGTAATATAAAATGATCTAATCGGGTCTCTGTTTGACTTTACCTAGAAGTTTAATAGTGCATTTTACTCGTCATTTCATGCGCTTTGAGATGCCCATTAGACCAATACGCTATCTGAAATAGGAGCGACGTAAATTGAACAAATGTGATAGAATTTCGCTGAATTCTTATATTAACCAAAATATAAAATGATCTAATCGGGTCTCAGATTGCCCTATCATAGAAGTTTAATAGTGCATTTTACTCGCCCTTCCACGCGCTTTAAGATGCCGCCTAGCCGAGTACGCTATCTGAAATAGGAGCGACGTATGTTGAACAAATGTGATAGAATTACGCTGAATTCTTATATTAACCGTAATATAAAATGATCTAATCGGGTCTCTGATTGCCCTATCATAGAAGTTTAACAGTATATTCTACTCGCCATTCCTCGCGTTTTAAGATGCCGCCTAGCCCAGTACGCTAGCTGAAATAGGAACGACGTAAATTGAAAAAATGTGATAGAATTTCGCTGAATTCTTATATTAACCTTAATGTAAAATGATCTATCCGGGTCTCTGTTCGCCCTACCCTAGAAGTTTAATAGTGCCTTTCACTCGCCATTTCATGCGCTTTGAGATGCCGCTTAGCCCAATACGCTATCTGAAATAGGAGCGACGTAAATTGAACAAATGTGATAGAATTTCGCTGAATTCTTATATTAACCAAAATATAAAATGATCTAATCGGGTCTCTGATTGCCCTATCATAGAAGTTTAGTAGTGCATTTTACTCGGCATTTCATGCGAGTTGAGTTGCCGGTTAGCCCAATACGCTATCTGTAATTGGAGCGACGTAAATTGAACAAATGTGAAAGAATTACGCTGAATTCTTATATTAACCGTAATATAAAATGATCTAATCGGGTCCCTGATTGCCCTATCATAGAAGTTTAACTGTGTATTTTACTCGCCATTCCTCGGGTTTTAAGATGCCGCCTAGCCCAGTACGCTAGCTGAAATAGGAACGACGTAAATTGAACACATGTGATTGAATTACGCTGAATTTTTATATTAACCGTAATATAAAATGATCTAATCGGGTCTGCGTTTGCCTTACCCTAGAAGTTTAGTAGTGCATTTTACTCGCCATTTCATGCGCATTGAGATGCCGCTTAGCCCAATACGCTATCTGCAACAGGAGCGACGTAAATTGAACAAATGTGATAGAATTTCGCTGAATTCTTATATTAACCAAAGTATAAAATGATCTAATCGGGTCTCAGATTGCCCTATCATAGAAGTTTAATAGTACATTTTACTCGCCATTCCACGCGCTTTAAGATGCCGCTTAGCCCAATAAGCTATCTGAAATAGGAGCGACGTAAATTGAACAGATGTGATAGAATTTTGCTGAATTCTTCGATTAACCATAATATAAAATAATCTAATCGGGTCTCTGATTGCCATACCCTAGAAGTTTAATAGTGCATTTTACTCGCCATTTCATGCGCTTTGAGATGCCGCTTAGCCCAATACGGTATCTGAAATAGGAGCGACGTAAATTGAACAAATGTGATAGAATTTCGCTGAATTCTTATATTAACCGTAATATAAAATGATCTAATCGGGTCTCTGTTTGCCTTATTCTGGAAGTTTAATAGTGCATTTTGCTCGCCATTTCATGCGATTTGAGATGCCGCTTAGCCCAATACGCTATCTGAAATAGGAGTGACGTAAATTGAACAAATGTGATAGAATTTCGCTGAATTCTTAAATTAACCATAATATAAAATGATCTAATCGGGTCTCTGTTTGCCCTACCCTAGAAGTTTAGTATTTCATTTTACTCGCCATTTCATGCGATTTGAGATGCAGCTTAGCCCAGTACGCTATCTGAAATAGGAGCGACGTAAGTTGAACAAATGTGATAGAATTACGCTGAATTCTTATATTAACCGTAATATAAAATGATCTAATCGGGTCTCTGTTTGCCTTACCCTAGAAGTTTAATTGTGCATTTTACTCGGCATTTCATGCGAGTTGAGTTGCCGGTTAGCCCAATACGCTATCAGAAATTGGAGCGACGTAAATTGAACAAATGTGATAGAATTTGGCTGAATTCTTAAATTAACGATAATATAAAATGATCTAATCGGGTCTCTGTTTGCCCTACCCTAGAACTATAATAGTGCATTTTACTCGCCATTTCATGCTCTTTGAGATGGCGCTTAGCCCAATACGCTATCTGAAATAGGAGCGACGTAAATTGAACAAATGTGATAGAATTTCCCTGAACTCTTATATTAACCTTAATGTAAAATGATCTAATCGGGTCTTTGTTCGCCCTACCCTAGAAGTTTAATAGTGCATTTCACTCGTCATTTCATGCGCTTTGAGATGCCGCTTATCCCAATACGCTATCAGAAATTGGAGCGACGTAAATTGAACAAATGTGATAGAATTTCGCTGAATTCTTATATTAACCAAAATATAAAATGATCTAATCGGGTCTCAGATTGCCCTATCTTAGAAGTTTAATAGTGGATTTTACTCGCCATTCCACGCGCTTTAAGATGCCGCTTAGCCCAATAAGCTATCTGAAATAGGAGCGACGTAAATTGAACAAATGTGATAGAATTTTGCTGAATTCTTAGATTAACCATAATATAAAATGATCTAATCGGGTCTCTGTTTGCCCTACCCTAGAAGTTTAATAGTTCATTTTACTCGCCATTTCATGCACTTTGAGATGCCGCTTAGCCCAATACGCTATCTGAAATAGGTGCGACGTAAATTGAACAAATGTGATAGAATTTCGCTGAATTCATAAAATAACCATAATATAAAATGATCTAATCGGGTCTCTGTTTACCCTACCCTAGAAGTTCAATAGTGCATTTTACTCGCCATTTCTTGCGCTTTGAGATGCCGCTCAGCCCAATACGCTATCTGAAATATGAGCGATATAAATTGAACAAATGAGATAGAATTTCGCTGAATTCATAAAATAACCATAATATAAAATGATCTAATCGGGTCTCTGTTTGCCCTACCCTAGAAGTTTAATAGTGTATTTTACTCGCCATTTCTTGCGCTTTGAGATGCTTCTTAGCCCAATACGCTATCTGAAACATCAGCGACGTAAATTGAACAAATGTGATAGAATTTCGCTGAATTCTTATATTAACCTTAATGTAAAATGATCTAATCGTGTCTCTGTTCGCCCTACCCTATGAGTTTAATAGTGCATTTTACTCGCCACTTCATGCGCTTTGAGATGCCGCTTAGCACAGTACGCTATCTGAAGTAGGAGCGACGTAAGTTGAACAAATGTGATAGAATTTCCCTGAAATCTTATATTAAACAAAATATAAAATGATCTAATCGGGTCTCTGATTGCCCTATCATAGAAGTTTAGTAGTGAATTTTACTCGCCCTTCCACGCGCTTTAAGATGCCGCCTAGCCCAGTACGCTATCTGAAATAGGAGCGACGTAAATTGAACAAATGTAATAGAATTTCGGTGAATTCTTATATTAACCAAAATATAAAATGATCTAATCGGGTCTCTGATTGCCCTATCATAGAAGTTTATATAGTGCAGTTTACACGTCATTCCACGCGCTTTAAGATGCCGCCTAGTCCAGTACACTATCTGAAATAGGAACAACGTAAATTGAACAATTGCGATAGAATTTTGCTGAATTCTTAAACTAACTATAATATAAAATGATCTAATCGGGTCTCTATTTGCCCTACCCTAGAAGTTTAATAGTGCATTTTACTCGCCATTTCATGCTCTTTGTGATGCCGCTTAGCACAGTACGCTATCTGAAGTAGGAGCGACGTAAGTTGAACAAATGT
>CAKAJE020000324.1:0-84720 GCA_916610135.2 Macropis europaea
TTTCAAAGCGCATGAAATGGCGAGTGAAATGCACTATTAGACTTCTATGATAGGGCGAACAGAGACCCGATTAGATCATTTTACATTAAGGTTAATATAATAATTCAGGGAAATTCTATCACCTTTGTTCAACTTTAGTCGCTCCTATTTCAGATAGCGTATTGGGCTAAGCGGCATCTCAAAGCGCATGAAATTGCGAGTAAAATGCACTATTAAACTTCTAGGGTAGGGCGATCAGAGACCCGATTAGATCATTTTATATTATAGTTAATTTAAGAATTCAGCAAAATTCTATCACATTTGTTCAACTTACGTCGCTCCTATTTCAGGTAGCGCACTGGGCTAGGCGGCATCTTAAGCGCGTGGAATGGCGAGTAAAATGCACTATTAAACTTCTAGGATAAGGCAAACAGAGAACCGATTAGATCATTTTATATTACGGTTAATATAAGAATGCGGCGTAATTCTTTCACATTTGTTCAATTTACGTCGCTGCCTATTCCACATAGCTTTATTGTGCTTAGTGGCATCTCAAAGCGCATGAAATGACGAGTGAAATGCACTATTTAAACTTCTAGGGTAGGGCAAACAGAGACCCGATTAGATCATTTTATATTAAGGTTACTTTAAGATTCAGCGAAATTCTATCCACATTTGTTCAATTTACGTCGCTCCTATTTCAAATAGAGCTTATTGGGCGAAGCGGCGTCTCAAAGCGCATGAAACGACGAGTGAAATGCACTATTAAACTTCTAGGGTAGGGCAAACAGAGACCCGATTAGATCATTTGATATTATGGTTAATTTAAGAATTCAGCGAAATTCTATCACATTTGTTCAATTTACGTCGCTCCTATTTCAGATAGCGTATTGGGATAAGCGGCATCTCAAAGCGCATGAAATGGCGAGTAAAATGCACTATTAAACTTCTAGGGTAGGGCGAACAGAGACACGATTAGATCATTTTACATTAAGGTTAATATAAGTATTCAGCGAGATTCTATCACATTTGTTCAATTTACGTCGCTTCTATTTCAGACAGCGTACTGGACTAGGCGGCATCTTAAAGCGCGTGGAATGGCGAGTAAAATGCACTATTAACCTTCTATGATAGGGCAATCAGAGACCAGATTAGATCATTTTATACTTTGGTTAATATAAGAATTCAGCGAAATTCTATCACATTTGTTCAATTTACGTCGCTCCTATTTCAGATAGCGTATTGGGCTAAGCGGCATCTCAAAGCGCATGAAATGAGGAGTGAAATGCACTATCAAACTTCTAGGGTAGGACCAACAGGGACCCGATTAGATCATTTTATATTATGGTTAATTTAAGAATTCAGCAAAATTCTCTCACATTTGTTCAATTTACGTCGTTCCTATTTCAGATAGCGTCCTGGGCTAAGCGGCATCTAAGAGCGCATGAAATGGCGAGTATAATGCACTATTATACTTCTAGGATAAGGCAAACAGAGACCCGATTAGATCATTTTATATTACGGTTAATATAAGAATGCAGCGTGGTTCTATCACATTTGTTCAAGTTACGTCGCTCCTATTTCAGATAGCGTACTGGGCTAAGCGGCATCTCAAAGCGCATGAAATGGCAAGCAAAATGCACTATTAAACTTCTAGGGTAGGGCAATCAGTGACCCGATTTGATCATTTTATATTATAGTTAATTTAAGAATTCAGCCAAATTCTATCACATTTGTTCAATTTACGTCGCTCCTATTTCAGATAGCGTATTGGGCTAAGCGGTATCTCAAAGCGCATGAAATGGCGAGTAAAATGCAATACTAAACTTCTAGGATAAGGCAAACAGAGACCCGATTAGATCATTTTATATTACGGTTAATATAAGAACTCAGCGTAATTCTATCACATTTGTTCAACTTACGTCGCTCCTAATTTAGATATCGTACTGGGCAAGGCGGCATCTTAAAGCGTGTGGAATGGCGAGTAAAATGCACTGCTAAACTTCTATGATAGGGCAATCAGAGACCCGGTTAGATCATTTTATATTTTGTTTAATATAAGATTTCAGGGAAATTCTATCACATTTGTTCAATTTACGTCGCTCCTATTTCAGATAGCATATTGGGATATGCGGCATCTCAAAGCGCATGAAATGGCGAGTAAAATGCACTATTAAACTTCTATGCTAGGGCGAACAGAGACCCGATTAGATCATTTTACATTATGGTTCTTAAAAGAATTCAGCGAAATTCTATCACATTTGTTCAACGTACGTCGCTCCTATTTCAGGTAGCGTATTGGGATAAGCGGCATCGAAAAGCGCATGAAATGGCGAGTAAAATGCACAATTAAACTACTAGGGTAGGGCAAACAGAGACCCGATTAGATCATTTTATATTGTGGTTAATTTAAGAATTCAGCAAAATTCTATCACATTTGTTCAACTTACGTCGCTCCTACTTCAGGTAGCGCACTGGGCTAGGCGGCATCTTCTAGCGCGTGGAATGGCGAGTAAAATGCACTATTAAACTTCTAGGATAAGGCAAACAGAGACCCGATTAGATCATTTTATATTTTGGTTAATATAAGAATTCAGTGAAATTCTATCACATTTGTTCAATTTACGTCGCTCCTATTTCAGATAGCGTATTGGGCAAAGCGGCATCTCAAAGCGTTTGAAATGGCGAATAAAATACACTATTAAAGTTCTAGGCTCGGGCGAACAGAGATCCGATTAGATCATTTTACATTATGGTTAATAAAAGAATGCGGCGTAATTCTTTCACATTTGTTCAACTTACGTCGCTCCTATTTCAGATAGCGTATTGGGCTAAGCGGGATCTCAAAGCGCATGAAATGGCGACTAAAATGCACTATTAAACTTCTAGGGTAGGGCAAACAGAGACCCGATGAGATCATTTTATATTATGGTTAATATAAGAATGCGGCGTAATTCTTTCACATTTGTTCAATTTACGTCGCTGCTATTCCACATAGCTTATTGTGCTTAGTGGCATCTCAAAGCGCATGAAATGACGAGTGAAATGCACTATTAAACTTCTAGGGTAGGGCAAACAGAGACCCGATTAGATCATTTTATATTAAGGTTACTTTAAGAATTCAGCGAAATTCTATCACATTTGTTCAATTTACGTCGCTCCTATTTCAAATAGCTTATTGGGCGAAGCGGCGTCTCAAAGCGCATGAAATGACGAGTGATAAGCACTATTAAACTTCTAGGGTAGGGCAAACAGAGACCCGATTAGATCATTTGATATTATGGTTAATTTAAGAATTCAGCGAAATTCTATCACATTTGTTCAATTTACGTCGCTCCTATTTCAGATAGCGTATTGGGATAAGCGGCATCTCAAAGCGCATGAAATGGCGAGTAAAATGCACTATTAAACTTCTAGGGTAGGTCGAACAGAGACACGATTAGATCATTTTACATTAAGGTTAATATAAGTATTCAGCGAGATTCTATCACATTTGTTCAATTTACGTCGCTTCTATTTCAGACAGCGTACTGGACTAGGCGGCATCTTAAAGCGCGTGGAATGGCAGGTAAAATGCACTATTAACCTTCTATGATAGGGCAATCAGAGACCAGATTAGATCATTTTATACTTTGGTTAATATAAGAATTCAGCGAAATTCTATCACATTTGTTCAATTTACGTCGCTCCTATTTCAGTTAGCGTATTGGGCTAAGCGGCATCTCAAAGCGCATGAAATGACGAGTGAAATGCACTATCAAACTTCTAGGGTAGGACCAACAGGGACCCGATTAGATCATTTTATATTATGGTTAATTTAAGAATTCAGCAAAATTCTCTCACATTTGTTCAATTTACGTCGTTCCTATTTCAGATAGCGTCCTGGGCTAAGCGGCATCTAAGAGCGCATGAAATGGCGAGTATAATGCACTATTATACTTCTAGGATAAGGCAAACAGAGACCCGATTAGATCATTTTATATTACGGTTAATATAAGAATGCAGCGTGATTCTATCACATTTGTTCAAGTTACGTCGCTCCTATTTCAGATAGCGTACTGGGCTAAGCGGCATCTCAAAGCGCATGAAATGGCGAGCAAAATGCACTATTAAACTTCTAGGGTAGGGCAATCAGTGACCCGATTTGATCATTTTATATTATAGTTAATTTAAGAATTCAGCCAAATTCTATCACATTTGTTCAATTTACCTCGCTCCTATTTCAGATAGCGTATTGGGCTAAGCGGTATCTCAAAGCGCATGAAATGGCGAGTAAAATGCAATACTAAACTTCTAGGATAAGGCAAACAGAGACCCGATTAGGTCATTTTATATTACGGTTAATATAAGAACTCAGCGTAATTCTATCACATTTGTTCAACTTACGTCGCTCCTAATTTAGATATCGTACTGGGCTAGGCGGCATCTTAAAGCGCGTGGAATGGCGAGTAAAATGCACTGCTAAACTTCTATGATAGGGCAATCAGAGACCCGATTAGATCATTTTATATTTTGTTTAATATAAGATTTCAGGGAAATTCTATCACATTTGTTCAATTTACGTCGCTCCTATTTCAGATAGATTATTGGGATAAGCGGCATCTCAAAGCGCATGAAATGGCGAGTAAAATGCACTATTAAACTTCTATGCTAGGGCGAACAGAGACCCGATTAGATCATTTTACATTATGGTTCTTAAAAGAATTCAGCGAAATTCTATCACATTTGTTCAACGTACGTCGCTCCTATTTCAGATAGCGTATTGGGATAAGCGGCATCGAAAAGCGCATGAAATGGCGAGTAAAATGCACAATTAAACTACTAGGGTAGGGCAAACAGAGACCCGATTAGATCATTTTATATTGTGGTTAATTTAAGAATTCAGCAAAATTCTATCACATTTGTTCAACTTACGTCGCTCCTACTTCAGGTAGCGCACTGGGCTAGGCGGCATCTTCTAGCGCGTGGAATGGCGAGTAAAATGCACTATTAAACTTCTAGGATAAGGCAAACAGAGACCCGATTAGATCATTTTATATTTTGGTTAATATAAGAATTCAGTGAAATTCTATCACATTTGTTCAATTTACGTCGCTCCTATTTCAGATAGCGTATTGGGCAAAGCGGCATCTCAAAGCGTTTGAAATGGCGAATAAAATACACTATTAAAGTTCTAGGCTCGGGCGAACAGAGATCCGATTAGATCATTTTACATTATGGTTAATAAAAGAATTCAGCGAAATTCTATCACATTTGTTCAACTTATATCGCTCCAATTTCAGATAGCGTATTAGGCTAAGCGGCATCTCACAGCGCATGAAATGACGAGTAAAATGCACTATTAAAGTTCTAGGGTAGGGCAAACAGAGATCCGATTAGATCATTTTATATTATGGTTAATTTAAGGATTGAGCGAAATTCTATCACATTCGTTCAATTTACGTCGCTCCTATTTCAGATAGCGTATTGGGCAAAGCGGCATCTCAAAGCGCAAGAAATGACGAGTGAAATGCACTTTTAAACTTCTAGGGTAGGGCGAACAGAGACCCGATTAGATCATTTTACATTAAGGTTAATATAAGTATTCAGCGAGATTCTATCACACTTGTTCAATTTACGTCGCTTCTATTTCAGACAGCGTACTGGACTAGGCGGCATCTTAAAGCGCGTGGAATGGCGAGTAAAACGCACTATTATACTTCTAGGATAGGGCAATCAGAGACCAGATTAGATCATTTTATATTACGGTTAATATAAGAATGCAGCGTGATTCTATCACATTTGTTCAAGTTACGTCGCTCCTATTTCAGATAGCGTACTGGGCTACGCGGCATCTTAAAGCGCGTGGAATGGCGAGTAAAATGCACTATTGAACTTCGATGATAGGGCAATCAGAGACCCGATTAGATCATTTTATATTATGGTTAATTTAAGAATTCAGTGAAATTCTATCACATTTGTCCAATTTACGTCGCTCCTATTCCAGACAGCGTATTGGGCTAAGCGGCATCTCAAAGCGCATGAAATGGCGAGTAAAATGCGCTATTAAACTTCTAGGATAAGGCAAACAGAGACCCGATTAGATCATTTTATATTACGGTTAATATAAGAATTCAGCGTAATTCTATTACATTTGTTCAAGTTACGTCGCCCCTATTTCAGATAGCGTACTGGGCTAGGCGGCATCTTAGAGCGCGTGGAATGGCGAGTAAAATTAACTACTAATCTTCTATGATAGGGCAATCAGAGACCCGATTAGATCATTTTATATTTTGATTAATATAAGATTTCAGGGAAATTCTATCACATTTGTTCAATTTACGTCGCTCCTATTTCAGATAGCGTATTGGGCTAAGCGGGATCTCAAAGCGCATGAAATGGCGACTAAAAAGCACTATTAAACTTCTAGGGTAGGGCAAACAGAGACCCGATTAGATCATTTTATATTATGGTTAATTTAAGAATTCAACAAAATTCTATCACATTTGTTCAACTTATGTCGCTCCTATTTCAGATAGCGTACTGGGCTAGGCGGCATCTTAAAGCGCGTGGAATGGCGAGTAAAATGCACTACTAAACTTCTATGATAGGGCAATCAGAGACCCGATTAGATCATTTTATATTTTGTTTAATATAAGATTTCAGGGAAATAGTATCACATTTGTTTAATTTGCGTCGCTCCTATTTCAGATAGCGTATTCGGCTAAGCGGCATCTCAAAGCGCATGAAATGACGAGTGAAATGCACTATTATACTTCTTGGGTAGGGCGAACAGAGACCCGAAGAGATCATTTTACATTAAGGTGAATATAAGAATGCAGCGTAATTCTGTCACATTTGTTCAACTTACGTCGCTCCTATTTCAGGTAGCGTATTGGGTTAAGCGTCATCTCAAAGCGCATGAAATGACGAGTGAAATGCACTATTAAACTTCTAGGGTAGGGCGAACAGAGACCCGATTACATCATTTTACATTAAGGTTAATATAAGTAATCAGCGAGATTCTATCACACTTGTTCAATTTACGTCGCTTCTATTTCAGACAGCGTACTGGGCTAGGCGGCATCTTAAATCGCGTGGAATGGCGAGTAAAATGCACTATTAACCTTCTATGATAGGGCAATCAGAGACCAGATTAGATCATTTTATACTTTGGTTAATATAAGAATTCAGCGAAATTCTATCACATTTGTTCAATTTACGTGGCTCCTATTTCAGATAGCGTATTGGGTTAGGAGGCATCTTAAAGCGCGTGGAATGGCGAGTAATATGCACCACTAAACTTCTATGATAGGGCAATCAGAGACCCGATTAGATCATTTTATATTTTGGTTAATATAAGAATTCAGCGAAATTCTATCACATTTGTTCAATTTACGTCGCTCCTATTTCAGATAGCTTATTGGGCTAAGCGGCATCTGAAGGCGCATGAAATGGCGAGTAAAATGCACTATTAAACTTCTATGATAGGGCAATCAGAGACCCGATTAGATCATTTTATATTTTGGTTAATATAAGAATTCAACGAAATTCTATCACATTTGTTCAATTTACGTCGCTTCTATTACAGATAGCTTATTGGGCTTAGCGGCATCTCAAAGCGCATGAAATGACGTGTGAAATGCACTATTAAACTTCTAGGGTAGAGCGAACAGAGACCCGATTAGATCATTTTACATTAAGGTGAATATAAGAATGCAGCGTAATTCTGTCACATTTGTTCAACTTACGTCGCTCCTATTTCACATAGCGTATTGGGTTAAGCGTCATCTCAAAGAGCAAGAAATGGCGAGTAAAATGCACTATTAAACTTCTAGGGTAGGGCAATCAGGGACCCGATTAGATCATTTTATATTATAGTTAATTTAAGAATTCAGCGAAATTCTATCACATTTGTTCAACTTACGTCACTCCTAATTTAGATAGCGTACTGGGCTAGGCGGCGTCTTAAAGCGCGTGGAATGGCGAGTAAAATGCACTGCTAAACTTCTATAATAGGGCAATCAGAGACCCGATTAGATCATTTTATATTGTGGTTAATTTAAGAATTCAGCAAAATTCTATCACATTTGTTCAATTTACGTCGCTCCTATTTCAGATAGCGTATTGGGCTAAGCGGCATCTCAAGGCGCATGAAATGGCGAATAAAATGCGCTATTAAACTTCTAGGCTAGGGCGAACAGAGACCCGATTAGATCATTTTACATTATGGTTCTTAAAAGAATTCAGCGAAATTCTATCACATTTGTTCAACGTACGTCGCTCCTATTTCAGATAGCGTATTGGGATAAGCGGCTTCGAAAAGCGCATGAAATGGCGAGTAAAATGCACAATTAAACTACTAGGGTAGGGCAAACAGAAACCCGATTAGATGATTTTATATTACGGTTAATATAAGAATTCAGCGAAATTCTATCACATTTGATCAACTTACGTCGCTACTACTTCAGATAGCGTATTGGGCTAAGCGGCATCTCAAAGCGCATGAAATGGCCAGTAAAATGCACTATTAAACTTCTAGGATAAGGCAAACAGAGACCCGATTAGATCATTTTATATTACGGTTAATATAAGAATGCGGCGTAATTCTTTCACATTTGTTCAATTTACGTCGCTGCTATTCCAGATAGCTTATTGTGCTTAGCGGCATCTCAAAGCGCATGAAATGACGAGTGAAATGCACTATTAAACTTCTAGGGTAGGGCAAGCAGAGACCCGATTAGATCATTTTATATTAAGGTTACTTTAAGAATTCAGCGAAATTCTATCACATTTGTTCAATTTACGTCGCTCCTATTTCAGATAGCGTACTGTGCTAGACGGCATCTTAAGGCGCGTGGAATGGCGAGTAAAATGCACAATGAAACTTCTATGGTAGGGAAACCAGAGACCTGATTAGATCATTTTATATTAAGGTTACTTTAAGAATTCAGCGAAATCCTATCACATTTGTTCAATTTACGTCGCTCCTATTTCAAATAGCTTATTGGGCGAAGCGGCGTCTCAAAGCGCATGAAATGACGAGTAATATGCACTATTAAACTTCTAGGGTAGGGCAAACAGAGACCCGATTAGATCATTTTATATTATGGTTAATTTAAGAATTCAGCGAAATTCTATCACATTTGTTCAATTTACGTCGCTCCTATTTCAGATAACGTATTGGGATAAGCGGCATCTCAAAGCGCATGAAATGGCGAGTAAAATGCACTATTAAACTTCTAGGGTAGGGCGAACAGAGACCCGATTAGATCATTTTACATTAAGGTTAATATAAGTCTTCAGCGAGATTCTATCACATTTGTTCAATTTACGTCGCTCGTATTTCAGACAGCGTACTGGGCTAGGCGGCATCTTAAAGCGTGTGGAATGGCGAGTAAAATGCACTATTAACCTTCTATGATAGGGCAATCAGAGACCAGACTAGATCATTTTATACTTTGGTTAATATAAGAATTCAGCGAAATTCTATCACATTTGTTCAATTTACGTCGCTCCTATTTGAGATAGCGTATTGGGCTACGCGGCATCTCAAAGCGCATGAAATGACGAGTGAAATGCACTATTATACTTCTAGGGTAGGGAGAACAGAGACCCGAAGAGATCATTTTACATTAAGGTGAATATAAGAATGCAGCGTAATTCTGTCACATTTGTTCAACTTACGTCGCTCCTATTTCAGATAGCGTATTGGGTTAAGCGTCATCTCAAAGCGCATGAAATGGCGAGTGAAATGCACTATTAATCTTCTAGGGTAGGGCGAACACAGACCCGATTAGATCATTTTACATTAAGGTTAATATAAGTATTCAGCGAGATTCTATCACACTTCTTCAATTTACGTCGCTTCCACTTCAGACAGCGTACTGGGCTAGGCGGCATCTTAAAGCGCGTGGAATGGCGAGTAAAATGCACTATTAACCTTCTATGATAGGGCAATCAGAGACCAGATTAGACCATTTTATACTTTGGTTAATATAAGAATTCAGCGAAATTCTATCACATTTGTTCAATTTACGTCGCTCCTATTTCAGATAGCGTATTGGGCTAGGCGGCATCTAAAAGCGCATGAAATGACGAGTGAAATGCACTATTAAACTTCTAGGGTAGGGCGAACAGAGACCCGATTAGATCATTTTACATTAAGGTTAATATAAGTATTCAGCGAGATTCTATCACATTTGTTCAATTTGCGTCGCTCCTATTTCAGACAGCGTACTGGGCTAGGCGGCATCTTAAGGCGCGTGGAATGGCGAGTAAAATGCACTATTAAACTTCTATGGTAGGGAAACCAGAGACCCGATTAGATCATTTTATATTAAGGTTACTTTAAGAATTCACCGAAATTCTATCACATTTGTTCAATTTACGTCGCTCCTATTTCAAATAGCTTATTGGGCGAAGCGGCGTCTCAAAGCGCATGAAATGACGAGTGAAATGCACTATTAAACTTCTAGGGTAGGGCGAACAGAGACCCGATTAGATCATTTTACATTAAGGTTAATATAAGTATTCAGCGAGATTCTATCACACTTGTTCAATTTGCGTCGCTTCTATTTCAGACAGCCTACTGGGCTAGGCGGCATCTTAAAGCGCGTGGAATGGCGAGTAAAATGCACTATTAACCTTCAATGATAGGGCAATCAGAGACTATATTAGATCATTTTATACTTTGGTTAATATAAGAATTCAGCGGAATTCTATCACATTTGTTCAATTTACGTCGCTCCTATGTCAGATAGCGTATTGGGCTAAGCGGCATCTCAAAGCGCATGAAATGACGAGTGAAATGCACTATTCACTTCTAGGGTAGGGCAAACAGGGACCCGATTAGATCATTTTATATTATGGTTAATTTAAGAATTCAGCGAAATTCTATCACATGTGTTCAATTTACGTCGCTCCTATTTCAGATAGCGTATTGGGCTATGCGGCATCTTAACGCGCTCGGAATGGCGAGTAAAATGCACTATTAAACTTCTATGCTAGGGCAATCAGAGACCCGATTAGATCATTTTATATTTTGGTTAATATAAGAATTCAGTGAAATTCTATCACATTTGTTCAATTTACGTCGTTCCTATTTCAGATAGCGTATTGGGCAAAGCGGCATTCAAAGCGTATGAAATGGCGAATAAAATGCACTATTAAAGTTCTAGACTCGGGCGGACAGAGATCCGATTAGATCGTTTTACATTATGGTTAATAAAAGAATTCAGCGAAATTCTATCACATTTGTTCAACTTATATCGCCCCAATTTCAGATAGCGTATTAGGCTAAGCGGCATCTCAAAGCGCATGAAATGACGAGTAAAATGCACTATTAAAGTTCTAGGATAGGGCAAACAGAGACCCGATTAGATCATTTTATATTATGGTTAATTTAAGAATTGAGCGAAATTCTATCACATTCGTTCAATTTACGTCGCTCCTATTTCAGATAGCGTATTGGGCAAAGCGGCATCTCAAAGCGCATGAAATGACGAGTAAAATGCACCATTAAACTTCTAGGGTAGGGCAAGCAGAGACCCGATTAGATTATTTTATATTATGGTTAATTTAAGAATTCAGCAAAATTCTATCACATTCGCTCAATTTAGGTCGCTCCTATTTCAGATAGCGTATTGGGCTAAGCGGCCTCTCAAAGCGCATGAAATGGCGAGTGAAATGCACTATAAGACTTCTATGGTAGGGCGAACAGAGACCAGATTAGATCATTTTACATTCTGGTTAATAAAGTAATTCAGCGAAATTCTATCACATTTGTTCAACTTTCGTCGCTCCTATTTCAGATAGCGTATTGAGCTAAGCGGCATCTCGAAGCGCATGAAATGGCGAGTATAATGCACTATTAAACTTCTAGGATAAGGCAAACAGATACCCGATTAGATCATTTTATATTACGGTTAATATAAGAATGCAGCGTAATTCTATCACATTTGTTCAAGTTACGTCGCTCCTATTTCAGATAGCGTACTGGGCTAGGCGGCATCTTAAAGCGCGTGGAATGGCGAGTAAAATGCACTACTAATCTTCTATGATAGGGCAATCAGAGACCCGACTAGATCATTTTATATTTTGTTTAATATAAGATGTCAGGGAAATTCTATCACATTTGTTCAATTTACGTCGCTCCTATTTCAGATAGCGTATTCGGCTAAGCGGCATCTCAAAGCGCATGCAATGGCGAATAAAATGCACTATTAAACTTCTAGGCTAAGGCGAGCGGAGACCCGATTAGATCATTTTACATTATGGTTAATAAAAGAATTCAGCGAAATTCTATCACATTTGTTCAACTTTCGTCGCTTCTATTTCAGATAGCCTACAGGGCTAGGCGGCTTCTTAAAGCGCGTGGAATGGCGAGTAAAATGCACTACTAAACTTCTATGATAGGGCAATCAGAGACCCGATTAGATCATTTTACATTATGGTTAATAAAAGAATTAAGCGAAATTCTATCACATTTGTTCAACTTACGTCGCTCCTATTTCAGATAGCGTATTGGGCTAAGCGGCATCGCAAAGCGCACGAAATGGCGAGTAAAATGCACTGTTAAATTTCTAGGGTAGGGCAACCAGAGACCCGATTAGATCATTTTATATTATGGTTAATTTAAGAATTCTGCAAAATCCTATCACATTTGTTCAATTTACGTCGTTCCTATTTCAGATAGCGTACTGGGCTAGGCGGCATCTTAAAGCCCGTGGAATGGCGAGTGAAATGCACTATTAAACTTCTATGATAGGGCAATCAGAGACCCGATTAGATCATTTTATATTTTGGTTAATACAAGAATTCAGCGAAATTCTATCACATTTGTTCAATTTACGTCGCTCCTATTTCATATAGCTATTTGGGCTATGCGGCATCTCAAGGCGCATGCAATTACGAGTGAAATGCACTCTTAAACTTCTAGGGTAGGGCGAACAGAGACCCGATTAGATCATTTTACATTAAGGGTAATATAAGAATTCAGCGAAATTCTATCACATTTGTTCAATTTACGTTGCTCCTATTGCAGATAGCGAACTGGGCTATGCGGCATCTTAAAGCGTTCGGAATGGCGAGTAAGATGCACTATTTAACTTCTATCCTAGGGCAATCAGAGACCCGATTAGATCATTTTATATTTTGGTTAATATAAGAATTCAGTGAAATTCTATCACATTTGTTCAATTTACGTCGCTCCTATTTCAGATAGCGTCCTGGGCTAAGCGGCATCTAAAAGCGCATGGAATGGCGAGTATAATGCACTATTATACTTCTAGGATAAGGCAAACAGAGACCCGATTAGATCATTTTATATTACGGTTAATATAAGAATGCAGCGTGATTCTATCACATTTGTTCAAGTTACGTCGCTCCTATTTCAGATAGCGTACTGGGCTAGGCGGCATCTTAAAGCGCGTGGAATGGCGAGTAAAATGCACTATTAAACTTCGATGATAGGGCAATCAGAGACCCGATTAGATCATTTTATATTTTGGTTAATATAAGAATTCAACGAAATTGTATCACATTTGTAAAATTTACGTTGCTCCTATTACAGATAGCTTATTGGGCTTAGCGGCATCTCAAAGCACATGCAATGGCGAGTAAAATGCACTATTAAACTTCTACGGTAGGGCAAACAGAGACCCGATTAGATCATTTTATATTATGGTTAATTTAAGAATTCAGTGAAATTCTATCACATTTGCTCAATTTACGTCGCTCCTATTTCAGATAGCGTACTGGGCTAGGCGGCATCTTAAAGCGCGTGGAATGGCGAGTAAAATGCACTATTAAAAGTCTATGAGAGGGCAATCAGAGACCCGATTAGATCATTTTATATTATGGTTAATTTAAGAATTCAGTGAAATTCTATCACATTTGTTCAACTTACGTCGCTCCTATTTCAGATAGCGTATTGGGCTAAGCGGCATCACAAAGCGCATGAAATGGCGAGTGAAATGCACCATTAGACTTCTATGGTAGGGCGAACAGAGACCCGATTAGATCATTTTACATTAAGGTTAATATAAGGATTCACGGAAATTCTATCACATTTGTTCAATTTACGTCGCTCCTATTTCAGATAGCGTATTGGGCAATGCGGCATCTCAAAGCGCATGAAATGGCGAGTAAAATGCACTATTAAACTTCTATGGTAGGGCGAACAGAGACCCGATTAGATCATTTAACATTAAGGTTAATATAAGGATTCACGGAAATTCTATCACATTTATTCAATTTACGTCGCTCCTATTTCAGACAGCGTATTGGACTATGCGGCATCTGAAAGCGCATGAAATGGCGAGTAAAATGCACTACTAAACTTCTATGATAGAGCAATCAGAGACCCGATTAGATCATTTTATATTTTGTTTAATATAAAATTTCAGGGAAATTCTATCACATTTGTTCAATTTACGTCGCTACTATTTCAGATAGCGTATTGGGCTAGACGGCATCTCAAAGCGCATGAAATGACGAGTGAAATGCACTATTATACTTCTTGGGTAGGGCGAACAGAGACCCGAAGAGATCATTTTACATTAAGGTGAATATAAGAATGCAGCGTAATTCTGTCACATTTGTTCAACTTACGTCGCTCCTATTTCAGATAGCGTATTGGGTTAAGCGTCATCTCAAAGCGCATGAAATGACGAGTGAAATGCACTATTAAACTTCTAGGGTAGGGCGAACAGAGACCCGATTACATCATTTTACATTAAGGTTAATATAAGTAATCAGCGAGATTCTATCACACTTGTTCAATTTACGTCGCTTCTATTTCAGACAGCGTACTGGGCTAGGCGGCATCTTAAATCGCGTGGAATGGCGAGTAAAATGCACTATTAACCTTCTATGATAGGGCAATCAGAGACCAGATTAGATCATTTTATACTTTGGTTAATATAAGAATTCAGCGAAATTCTATCACATTTGTTCAATTTACGTGGCTCCTATTTCAGATAGCGTATTGGGTTAGGAGGCATCTTAAAGCGCGTGGAATGGCGAGTAACATGCACCACTAAACTTCTATGATAGGGCAATCAGAGACCCGATTAGATCATTTTATATTTTGGTTAATATAAGAATTCAGCGAAATTCTATCACATTTGTTCAATTTACGTCGCTTCTATTACAGATAGCTTATTGGGCTTAGCGGCATCTCAAAGCGCATGAAATGACGTGTGAAATGCACTATTAAACTTCTAGGGTAGAGCGAACAGAGACCCGATTAGATCATTTTACATTAAGGTGAATATAAGAATGCAGCGTAATTCTGTCACATTTGTTCAACTTACGTCGCTCCTATTTCACATAGCGTATTGGGTTAAGCGTCATCTCAAAGAGCAAGAAATGGCGAGTAAAATGCACTATTAAACTTCTAGGGTAGGGCAATCAGGGACCCGATTAGATCATTTTATATTATAGTTAATTTAAGAATTCAGCGAAATTCTATCACATTTGTTCAACTTACGTCACTCCTAATTTAGATAGCGTACTGGGCTAGGCGGCGTCTTAAAGCGCGTGGAATGGCGAGTAAAATGCACTGCTAAACTTCTATAATAGGGCAATCAGAGACCCGATTAGATCATTTTATATTGTGGTTAATTTAAGAATTCAGCAAAATTCTATCACATTTGTTCAATTTACGTCGCTCCTATTTCAGATAGCGTATTGGGCTAAGCGGCATCTCAAGGCGCATGAAATGGCGAATAAAATGCGCTATTAAACTTCTAGGCTAGGGCGAACAGAGACCCGATTAGATCATTTTACATTATGGTTCTTAAAAGAATTCAGCGAAATTCTATCACATTTGTTCAACGTACGTCGCTCCTATTTCAGATAGCGTATTGGGATAAGCGGCTTCGAAAAGCGCATGAAATGGCGAGTAAAATGCACAATTAAACTACTAGGGTAGGGCAAACAGAAACCCGATTAGATGATTTTATATTACGGTTAATATAAGAATTCAGCGAAATTCTATCACATTTGATCAACTTACGTCGCTACTACTTCAGATAGCGTATTGGGCTAAGCGGCATCTCAAAGCGCATGAAATGGCCAGTAAAATGCACTATTAAACTTCTAGGATAAGGCAAACAGAGACCCGATTAGATCATTTTATATTACGGTTAATATAAGAATGCGGCGTAATTCTTTCACATTTGTTCAATTTACGTCGCTGCTATTCCAGATAGCTTATTGTGCTTAGCGGCAACTCAAAGCGCATGAAATGACGAGTGAAATGCACTATTAAACTTCTAGGGTAGGGCAAGCAGAGACCCGATTAGATCATTTTATATTAAGGTTACTTTAAGAATTCAGCGAAATTCTATCACATTTGTTCAATTTACGTCGCTCCTATTTCAGATAGCGTACTGTGCTAGACGGCATCTTAAGGCGCGTGGAATGGCGAGTAAAATGCACAATGAAACTTCTATGGTAGGGAAACCAGAGACCTGATTAGATCATTTTATATTAAGGTTACTTTAAGAATTCAGCGAAATCCTATCACATTTGTTCAATTTACGTCGCTCCTATTTCAAATAGCTTATTGGGCGAAGCGGCGTCTCAAAGCGCATGAAATGACGAGTAATATGCACTATTAAACTTCTAGGGTAGGGCAAACAGAGACCCGATTAGATCATTTTATATTATGGTTAATTTAAGAATTCAGCGAAATTCTATCACATTTGTTCAATTTACGTCGCTCCTATTTCAGATAACGTATTGGGATAAGCGGCATCTCAAAGCGCATGAAATGGCGAGTAAAATGCACTATTAAACTTCTAGGGTAGGGCGAACAGAGACCCGATTAGATCATTTTACATTAAGGTTAATATAAGTCTTCAGCGAGATTCTATCACATTTGTTCAATTTACGTCGCTCGTATTTCAGACAGCGTACTGGGCTAGGCGGCATCTTAAAGCGTGTGGAATGGCGAGTAAAATGCACTATTAACCTTCTATGATAGGGCAATCAGAGACCAGACTAGATCATTTTATACTTTGGTTAATATAAGAATTCAGCGAAATTCTATCACGTTTGTTCAATTTACGTCGCTCCTATTTGAGATAGCGTATTGGGCTACGCGGCATCTCAAAGCGCATGAAATGACGAGTGAAATGCACTATTATACTTCTAGGGTAGAGAGAACAGAGACCCGAAGAGATCATTTTACATTAAGGTGAATATAAGAATGCAGCGTAATTCTGTCACATTTGTTCAACTTACGTCGCTCCTATTTCAGATAGCGTATTGGGTTAAGCGTCATCTCAAAGCGCATGAAATGGCGAGTGAAATGCACTATTAATCTTCTAGGGTAGGGCGAACACAGACCCGATTAGATCATTTTACATTAAGGTTAATATAAGTATTCAGCGAGATTCTATCACACTTCTTCAATTTACGTCGCTTCCACTTCAGACAGCGTACTGGGCTAGGCGGCATCTTAAAGCGCGTGGAATGGCGAGTAAAATGCACTATTAACCTTCTATGATAGGGCAATCAGAGACCAGATTAGACCATTTTATACTTTGGTTAATATAAGAATTCAGCGAAATTCTATCACATTTGTTCAATTTACGTCGCTCCTATTTCAGATAGCGTATTGGGCTAGGCGGCATCTAAAAGCGCATGAAATGACGAGTGAAATGCACTATTAAACTTCTAGGGTAGGGCGAACAGAGACCCGATTAGATCATTTTACATTAAGGTTAATATAAGTATTCAGCGAGATTCTATCACATTTGTTCAATTTGCGTCGCTCCTATTTCAGACAGCGTACTGGGCTAGGCGGCATCTTAAGGCGCGTGGAATGGCGAGTAAAATGCACTATTAAACTTCTATGGTAGGGAAACCAGAGACCCGATTAGATCATTTTATATTAAGGTTACTTTAAGAATTCACCGAAATTCTATCACATTTGTTCAATTTACGTCGCTCCTATTTCAAATAGCTTATTGGGCGAAGCGGCGTCTCAAAGCGCATGAAATGACGAGTGAAATGCACTATTAAACTTCTAGGGTAGGGCGAACAGAGACCCGATTAGATCATTTTACATTAAGGTTAATATAAGTATTCAGCGAGATTCTATCACACTTGTTCAACTTGCGTCGCTTCTATTTCAGACAGCCTACTGGGCTAGGCGGCATCTTAAAGCGCGTGGAATGGCGAGTAAAATGCACTATTAACCTTCAATGATAGGGCAATCAGAGACTATATTAGATCATTTTATACTTTGGTTAATATAAGAATTCAGCGGAATTCTATCACATTTGTTCAATTTACGTCGCTCCTATGTCAGATAGCGTATTGGGCTAAGCGGCATCTCAAAGCGCATGAAATGACGAGTGAAATGCACTATTCACTTCTAGGGTAGGGCAAACAGGGACCCGATTAGATCATTTTATATTATGGTTAATTTAAGAATTCAGCGAAATTCTATCACATTTGTTCAATTTACGTCGCTCCTATTTCAGATAGCGTATTGGGCTATGCGGCATCTTAACGCGCTCGGAATGGCGAGTAAAATGCACTATTAAACTTCTATGCTAGGGCAATCAGAGACCCGATTAGATCATTTTATATTTTGGTTAATATAAGAATTCAGTGAAATTCTATCACATTTGTTCAATTTACGTCGTTCCTATTTCAGATAGCGTATTGGGCAAAGCGGCATTCAAAGCGTATGAAATGGCGAATAAAATGCACTATTAAAGTTCTAGACTCGGGCGGACAGAGATCCGATTAGATCGTTTTACATTATGGTTAATAAAAGAATTCAGCGAAATTCTATCACATTTGTTCAACTTATATCGCCCCAATTTCAGATAGCGTATTAGGCTAAGCGGCATCTCAAAGCGCATGAAATGACGAGTAAAATGCACTATTAAAGTTCTAGGATAGGGCAAACAGAGACCCGATTAGATCATTTTATATTATGGTTAATTTAAGAATTGAGCGAAATTCTATCACATTCGTTCAATTTACGTCGCTCCTATTTCAGATAGCGTATTGGGCAAAGCGGCATCTCAAAGCGCATGAAATGACGAGTAAAATGCACCATTAAACTTCTAGGGTAGGGGAAGCAGAGACCCGATTAGATTATTTTATATTATGGTTAATTTAAGAATTCAGCAAAATTCTATCACATTCGCTCAATTTAGGTCGCTCCTATTTCAGATAGCGTATTGGGCTAAGCGGCCTCTCAAAGCGCATGAAATGGCGAGTGAAATGCACTATAAGACTTCTATGGTAGGGCGAACAGAGACCAGATTAGATCATTTTACATTCTGGTTAATAAAGTAATTCAGCGAAATTCTATCACATTTGTTCAACTTTCGTCGCTCCTATTTCAGATAGCGTATTGAGCTAAGCGGCATCTCGAAGCGCATGAAATGGCGAGTATAATGCACTATTAAACTTCTAGGATAAGGCAAACAGATACCCGATTAGATCATTTTATATTACGGTTAATATAAGAATGCAGCGTAATTCTATCACATTTGTTCAAGTTACGTCGCTCCTATTTCAGATAGCGTACTGGGCTAGGCGGCATCTTAAAGCGCGTGGAATGGCGAGTAAAATGCACTACTAATCTTCTATGATAGGGCAATCAGAGACCCGACTAGATCATTTTATATTTTGTTTAATATAAGATGTCAGGGAAATTCTATCACATTTGTTCAATTTACGTCGCTCCTATTTCAGATAGCGTATTCGGCTAAGCGGCATCTCAAAGCGCATGCAATGGCGAATAAAATGCACTATTAAACTTCTAGGCTAAGGCGAGCGGAGACCCGATTAGATCATTTTACATTATGGTTAATAAAAGAATTCAGCGAAATTCCACCACATTTGTTCAACTTTCGTCGCTTCTATTTCAGATAGCCTACAGGGCTAGGCGGCTTCTTAAAGCGCGTGGAATGGCGAGTAAAATGCACTACTAAACTTCTATGATAGGGCAATCAGAGACCCGATTAGATCATTTTACATTATGGTTAATAAAAGAATTAAGCGAAATTCTATCACATTTGTTCAACTTACGTCGCTCCTATTTCAGATAGCGTATTGGGCTAAGCGGCATCGCAAAGCGCACGAAATGGCGAGTAAAATGCACTGTTAAATTTCTAGGGTAGGGCAACCAGAGACCCGATTAGATCATTTTATATTATGGTTAATTTAAGAATTCTGCAAAATCCTATCACATTTGTTCAATTTACGTCGTTCCTATTTCAGATAGCGTACTGGGCTAGGCGGCATCTTAAAGCCCGTGGAATGGCGAGTGAAATGCACTATTAAACTTCTATGATAGGGCAATCAGAGACCCGATTAGATCATTTTATATTTTGGTTAATACAAGAATTCAGCGAAATTCTATCACATTTGTTCAATTTACGTCGCTCCTATTTCATATAGCTATTTGGGCTATGCGGCATCTCAAGGCGCATGCAATTACGAGTGAAATGCACTCTTAAACTTCTAGGGTAGGGCGAACAGAGACCCGATTAGATCATTTTACATTAAGGGTAATATAAGAATTCAGCGAAATTCTATCACATTTGTTCAATTTACGTCTTTGATATTTCAGATAGCGTATTGGGCTAAGCGGCATCTGAAAGCGCATGAAATGGCGAGTAAAACGCACTATTAAACTTCTAGGGTAGGGCAAACAGAGACCCGATTAGATCAGTTAATATTATGGTTAATTTAAGAATTCAGCAAAATTCTACCACATTTGTTCAATTTACGTCGTTCCTATTTCAGATAGCGTACTGGGCTAGGCGGCGTCTTAAAGCGCGTGGATTGGCGAGTGAAATGCACTATTAAACTTCTATGATAAGGCAATCAGGGACCCGATTAGATCATTTTATATTTTGGTTAATACAAGAATTCAGCGAAATTCTATCACATTTGTTCAATTTACGTCGCTCCTATTTCAGATAGCTAATTGGGCTATGCGGCATCTCAAAGCGCATGCAATTACGAGTGAAATGCACTATTAAACTTCTAGGGTAGGGCGAACAGAGACCCGATTAGATCATTTTACATTAAGGTTAATATAAGAATTCAGCGAAATTCTATCACATTTGTTCAATTTACGTCGTTGATATTTCAGATAGCGTGTTGGGCTAAGCGGCATCTCAAAGCGCAAGAAATGGCGAGTAAAATGCACTATTTCACTTCTAGGGTAGGGCAAACAGAGACCCGATTAGATCATTTCATATTATGGTTAATTTAAGAATTCAGCGAAATTCTATCACATTCGTTCAATTTACGTCGCTCCTATTTCAGATAGTGTATTGGGCTAAGCGGCATCTCAAAGCGAATGAAGTGGCGAGTAAAATGCACTATTAAACTTCTAGGGTTAGGGAAACAGAGACCCGATTAGATCATTTTATATTACGGTTAATATAAGAATTCAGCGTAATTCTATCACATTTGTTCAACTTACGTCGCTCCTATTTCAGATAGCGTACTGGGCTAGGCGGCATCTTAAAGCGCGTGGAAGGGCGAGTAAAATGCACTACTAAACTTCTATGATAGGGCAATCAGAGACCCGATTAGATCACTTTATATTTTGTTTAATATAAGATGTCAGGGAAATTCTATCACATTTGTTCAATTTACGTCACTCCTATTTCAGATAGCGTATTCGGCTAAGCGGCATCTCAAAGCGCATGCAATGGCGAATAAAATGCACTATTAAACTTCTAGGCTAGGGCGAGCAGAGACCCGATTAGATCATTTTACATTATGGTTAATAAAAGAATTCAGCGAAATTCTATCACATTTCTTCAACTTACGTCGCACCTATTTCAGATAGCGTATTGGGCTAAGCGGCATCTCAAAGCGCATGAAATGGCGAGTATAATGCACTATTAAACTTCTAGGATAAGGCAAACAGAGACCCGATTAGATAATTTTATATTACGGTTAATATAAGAATGCAGCGTAATTCTATCACATTTGTTCAACTTTCGTCGCTTCTATTTCAGATAGCCTACAGGGCTAGGCGGCTTCTTAAAGCGCGTGGAATGGCGAGTAAAATGCACTACTAAACTTCTATGATAGGGCAATCAGAGACCCGATTAGATCATTTTACATTATGGTTAATAAAAGAATTAAGCGAAATTCTATCACATTTGTTCAATTTACGTCGTTCCTATTTCAGATAGCATACTGGGCTAGGCGGCATCTTAAAGCGCGTGGAATGGCGAGTGAAATGCACTATTAAACTTCTATGATAAGGCAATCAGAGACCCGATTAGATCATTTTATATTTTGGTTAATACAAGAATTCAGCGAAATTCTATCACATTTGTTCAATTTACGTCGCTCCTATTTCAGATAGCTTATTGGGCAAAGCGGCATCTCAAAGCGCATGAAATGATGAGTGAAATGCACTGTTAAACTTCTATGATAGGGCAATCAGAGACCCGACTAGATCATTTTATATTATGGTTAATTTAAGAATTCAGCGAAACTCTATCACATTTGTTCAACTTACGTCGCTCCTATTTCAGATAGCGTATTGGGCTAAGCGGCAGCTCAAAGCGCATGAAATGGCGAGTAAAATGCACTGTTAAATTTCTAGGGTAGGGCAACGAGAGACCCGATTAGATCATTTTATATTATGGTTAATTTAAGAATTCTGCAAAATCCTATCACATTTGTTCAATTTACGTCGTTCCTATTTCAGATAGCGTACTGGGCTAGGCGGCATCTTAAAGCCCGTGGAATGGCGAGTGAAATGCACTATTAAACTTCTATGATAGGGCAATCAGAGACCCGATTAGATCATTTTATATTTTGGTTAATACAAGAATTCAGCGAAATTCTATCACATTTGTTCAATTTACGTCGCTCCTATTTCATATAGCTATTTGGGCTATGCGGCATCTCAAGGCGCATGCAATTACGAGTGAAATGCACTCTTAAACTTCTAGGGTAGGGCGAACAGAGACCCGATTAGATCATTTTACATTAAGGGTAATATAAGAATTCAGCGAAATTCTATCACATTTGTTCAATTTACGTCTTTGATATTTCAGATAGCGTATTGGGCTAAGCGGCATCTGAAAGCGCATGAAATGGCGAGTAAAACGCACTATTAAACTTCTAGGGTAGGGCAAACAGAGACCCGATTAGATCAGTTTATATTATGGTTAATTTAAGAATTCAGCAAAATTCTACCACATTTGTTCAATTTACGTCGTTCCTATTTCAGATAGCGTACTGGGCTAGGCGGCGTCTTAAAGCGCGTGGATTGGCGAGTGAAATGCACTATTAAACTTCTATGATAAGGCAATCAGGGACCCGATTAGATCATTTTATATTTTGGTTAATACAAGAATTCAGCGAAATTCTATCACATTTGTTCAATTTACGTCGCTCCTATTTCAGATAGCTAATTGGGCTATGCGGCATCTCAAAGCGCATGCAATTACGAGTGAAATGCACTATTAAACTTCTAGGGTAGGGCGAACAGAGACCCGATTAGATCATTTTACATTAAGGTTAATATAAGAATTCAGCGAAATTCTATCACATTTGTTCAATTTACGTCGCTCCTATTAAGATGGCTTATTGGGCTTAGCGGCATCTCAAAGCGCATGAAATGACGAATAAAGTGCACTATTAAAGTTCTAGGGTAGGGCAAACAGAGACCCGAGTAGATCACTTTATATTATAGTTAATTTAAGAATTCAGCCAAATTCTATCACATTTGTTCAACTTACGTCGCTCCTATTTCAGAGAGCGTATTGGGCTAAGCGGCATCTCAAAGCGCATGAAATGGCGAGTAAAATGCACTGTTAAATTTCTAGGGTAGGGCAACCAGAGACCCGATTAGATCATTTTATATTATGGTTAATTTAAGAATTCTGCAAAATCCTATCACATTTGTTCAATTTACGTCGTTCCTATTTCAGATAGCGTACTGGGCTAGGCGGCATCTTAAAGCGCGTGGAATGGCGAGTGAAATGCACTATTAAACTTCTATGATAGGGCAATCAGAGACCCGATTAGATCATTTTATATTTTGGTTAATACAAGAATTCAGCGAAAGTCTATCACATTTGTTCAATTTACGTCGCTCCTATTTCATATAGCTAATTGGGCTATGCGGCATCTCAAAGCGCATGCAATTACGAGTGAAATGCACTCTTAAACTTCTAGGGTAGGGCGAACAGAGACCCGATTAGATCATTTTACATTAAGGGTAATATAAGAATTCAGCGAAATTCTATGACATTTGTTCAATTTACGTCTTTGATATTTCAGATAGCGTATTGGGCTAAGCGGCATCTGAAAGCGCATGAAATGTCGAGTGAAATACACTATTAGACTTCTGTGGTAGGGCGAACAGAGACCCGAATAGATCATTTTACATTAAGGTTAATATAAGAATTCAGGGAAATTCTATCACATTTTTCAATTTACGTGACTCCTATTTCAGATAGCGTATTGTGCTATGCGGCTTCTCAAAGCGCATGAAATGGCGAGTAAAATGCACTATTAAACTTCTAGGGTAGGGCAAACAGAGACCCGATTATATCATTTTATATTATGGTTAATTTAAGAATTCAGGAAAATTCTATCACATTTGTTCAATTTACGTCGTTCCTATTTCAGATAGCGTATTGGGCTAAGCGGCATCTCAAAGCGCATGGAATGACGAGTGAAAGGCACTATTATACTTCCAGGGTAGGGCGAACAGAGAACCGATTAGATCATTTTACATTAAGGTTAATATAAGAATTCAGGGAAATTCTATCACATTTGTTCAGTTTACGTCGTTCCTATTTCAGATAGCGTATTGGGCTAAGCGGCATCTCAAAGCGCATGAAATGGCGAGTAAAATGCACGATTAAACTTCTAGGCTAGGGCGAACAGAGACCCGATTAGATCATTTTACATTCTGTTTAATATAAGATTACAGGGAAATTCTATCACATTTGTTCAATTTACGTCGCTCCTATTTCAGATAGCTTATTGGGCAAAGCGGCATCTCAAAGCGCATGAAATGATGAGTGAAATGCACTGTTAAACTTCTATGATAGGGCAATCAGAGACCCGACTAGATCATGTTATATTATGGTTAATTTAAGAATTCAGCGAAACTCTATCACATTTGTTCAACTTACGTCGCTCCTATTTCAGATAGCGTATTGGGCTAAGCGGCATCTGAAAGCGCATGAAATGGCGAGTAAAACGCACTATTAAACTTCTAGGGTAGGGCAAACAGAGACCCGATTAGATCAGTTTATGTTATGGTTAATTTAAGAATTCAGCAAAATTCTATCACATTTGTTCAATTTACGTCGTTCCTATTTCAGATAGCGTACTGGGCTAGGCGGCATCTTAAAGCGCGTGGATTGGCGAGTGAAATGCACTATTAAACTTCTATGATAAGGCAATCAGAGACCCGATTAGATCATTTTATATTTTGGTTAATACAAGAATTCAGCGAAATTCTATCACATTTGTTCAATTTACGTCGCTCCTATTTCAGATAGCGTATTGGGCTAAGCGGCAGCTCAAAGCGCATGAAATGGCGAGTAAAATGCACGATTAAACTTCTAGGCTAGGGCGAACAGAGACCCGATTAGATCATTTTACATTTTGTTTAATATAAGATTTCAGGGAAATTCTATCACATTTGTTCAATTTACGTCGCTTCTATTTCTGATAGCGTATTGGGCTAAGCGGCATCTCAAAGCGCATGAAATGGCGAATAAAGTGCACTATTAAAGTTCTATGGTAGGGCAAACAGAGACCCGAGTAGATCACTTTATATTATGATTAATTTAAAAATCCAGCGTAATTCTATCACATTTGTTCAACTTACGTCGCTCCTATTTCAGATAGCGTATTGGGCTAACAGGCATCTCAAAGCGCATGAAATGGCAAATAAAATGCGCTATTAAACTTCTAGGCTAGGGCGAACAGAGACCCGCTTAGATCATTTTACATTATGGTTCATAAAAGAATTCAGCGAAATTCTATCACATTTGTTCAACTTACGTCGCTCCTATTTCAGATAGCGTATTGGGCTAAGCGGCCTCTCAAAGCGCATGAAATGGCGAGTAAAATGCACTGTTAAACTTCTAGGGTAGGACAAACAGAGACCCGATTACATCATTTTATATTATGGTTAATTTAAGAATTCAGCGAAATTCTATCACATTTGTTCAATTTACGTCGTTCCTATTTCAGATAGCGTATTGGGCTAAGCGGCATTTCAAAGCGCATGGAATGACGAGTGAAAGGCACTATTAAACTACTAGGGTAGGGCGAACAGAGAACCGATTAGATCATTTTACATTAAGGTTAATATAAGAATTCAGGGAAATTCTATCACGTTTGTTCAATTTACGTCGCTACTATTTCAGATAGCGTATTGGGCTAAGCGGCATCTCAAAGCGCATGAAATGGCGAGTAAAATGCACGATTAAACTTCTAGGCTAGGGCGAACAGAGACCCGATTAGATCATTTTACATTTTGTTTAATATAAGATTTCAGGGAAATTCTATCACATTTGTTCAATTTACGTCGCTTCTATTTCTGATAGCGTATTGGGCTAAGCGGCATCTCAAAGCGCATGAAATGGCAAATAAAATGCGCTATTAAACTTCTAGGCTAGGGCGAACAGAGACCCGCTTAGATCATTTTACATTATGGTTCATAAAAGAATTCAGCGAAATTCTATCACATTTGTTCAATTTACGTCGCTCCTTTTTCAGATAGCGTATTGGGCTAAGCGGCATCTCAAAGCGCATGAAATGACGAGTGAAATGCACTATTAAAGTTCTAGGGTAGGGCAAACAGAGACCCGATTAGATCATTTTATATTACGGTTAATATAAGAAATCAGCAAAATTCTATCACATTTGTTCAATTTACGTCGTTCCTATTTCAGATAGCGTATTGGGCTAAGCTGAATCTCAAAGCGCATGAAATGACGAGTGAAAGGCACTATTAAACTTCTAGGGTAGGGCGAACAGAGAACCGATTAGATCATTTTACATTAAGATTAATATAAGAATTCAGGGAAATTCTACAACATTTGTTCAATTTACGTCGCTACTATTTCAGATAGCGTATTGGGCTAAGCGGCATCTCAAAGCGCATGAAATGGCGACTAAAATGCACTGTTAAACTTCTAGGGTAGGGCAAACAGAGACCCGATTAGATCATTTCATATTATGGTTTATTTAAGAATTCAGAAAAAGTCTACCACATTTCTTCAATTTACGTCGCTCCTATTTCAGATAGCTTATTGGGCTAAGCGGCATCTCAAAGCGCATTAAATGACGAGTGAAATGCACTATTGAACTTCTAGGATAAGGCAAACAGAGACCCGATCAGATCATTTTATATTACGGTTAATATAAGAATTCAGCGTAATTCTATCACATTTGTTCAATTTACGTCGCTGATATTTCAGATAGCGTATTGGGCTAAGCGGCATCTCAAAGCGCAAGAAATGGCGAGTAAAATGCACTATTAAACTTCTAGGGTAGGGCAAACAGAGACCCGATAAGATCATTTTATATTATGGTTAATTTAAGAATTCAGCGAAACTCTATCACATTTGTGCAATTTATGTCGCTCCTATTTCAGATGGCGTATTGGGCTGAGCGGCATATCAATGCGCATGAAATGGCGAGTAAAATGCACTATTAAACTTCTAGGATAAGGCAAACAGAGACCCGATTAGATCATTTTATATTACGGTTAATATAAGAATTCAGCGTAATTCTATCACATTTGTTCAACTTACGTCGTTCCTATTTCAGATAGCATACTGGGCTAGGCGGCATCTTAAAGCGCGCGGAATGGCGAGTAAAATGCACTATTAAACTTCTATGATAGGGCTATCAGAGACCCGATTAGATCATTTTATATTTTGGTTAATATAAGAATTCAGCGAAATTCTGTCACATTCGTTCAATTTACGTCGCTCCTATTTCAGATAGCGTATTGGGCTAAGCGGCATCTCAAAGCGCATGAAATGGCGAGTAAAATGCACTATTAAACTTCTAGGGTTGGGCGAACAAAGACCCGATTAGATCATTTTACATTAAGGTTAATATAAGAATTCAGGCAAATTCTATCACATTTGTTCAATTTACGTCGCTCCTATTTCAGATAGCGTATTGGGCTAAGCGCCATCTCAAAGCGCATGAAATGGCGAGTAAAATGCACTATTAAACTTCTAGGGTAGGGCAAACAGAGACCCGATTAGATCATTTTATATTATGGTTAATTTAAGAATTCAGCCAAATTCTATCACATTTGTTCAATTTACGTCGCTCCTATTTCAGATAGCGTACTGCGCTAGGCGGAATCTTAAAGCGCGTGGATTGGCGAGTAAAATGCACTATTAAACTTCTAGGGTAGGGCAATCAGAGACCCGATTAGATGATTTTATATTATGGTTAATTTAAGAATTCTGCAAAATTCTATCACATTTGTTCAATTTACGTCGCTCCTATTTCAGATAGCATACTGCGCTAGGCGGCATCTTAAAGCGCGTGGAATGGCGAGTAAAATGCACTATTAATCTTCTATGATAGGGCAATCAGAGACCCGATTAGATCATTTTATATTTTGGTTAATATAAGAATTCAGCGAAATTCTGTCACATTCGTTCAATTTACGTCGCTCCTATTTCAGATAGCGTATTGGGCTAAGCGGCATCTGAAGGCGCATGAAATGGCGAGTAAAATGCACTATTAAACTTCTAGGGTAGGGCAAACAGATACCCGATTAAATCATTTTAAATTATGGTCAATTTAAGATGTCAGCAAAATTTTATCACATTTGTTCAATTTACGTCGCTCCTATTTCAGATAGCGTACTGGGCTAGGCGTCATCTTAAAGCGCGTGGAATGGCGAGTAGAATGCACTACTAAACTTCTATGATAGGGCAATCAGAGACCCGATTAGATCATTTTATATTTTATTTAATATAAGATTTCAGGGAAATTCTATCACATTTGTTCAATTTACGTCGCTCCTATTTCAGATAGCGTATTGGGCTAAGCGGCATCTCAAAGCGCATGAAATGGCGAGTAAAATGCAATACTAAACTTCTAGGATAAGGTAAACAGAGACCCGATTAGATCATTTTATATTTTGGTTAATATAAGAATTCAGCGAAATTCTATCACATTTGTTCAATTTATGTCGCTCCTATTTCAGATGGCGTATTGGGCTAAGCGGCATCTCAATGCGCATGAAATGGCGAGTAAAATGCACTACTAAACTTCTAGGATAAGGCAAACGGAGACCCGATTAGATCATTTTATATTACGGTTAATATAAGAATTCAGCGAAATTCTATCACATTTGTTCAATTTACGTCGCTCCTATTTCAGATAGCTTATTGGGCTAAGCGGCATCTCAAGGCTCATGAAATGACGAGTGAAATGCACTATTAAACTTGTAGGGTAGGGCGAACAAAGACCCGAATAGATCATTTTACATTAAGGTTAATATAAGAATTAAGCGAAATTCTATCACATTTGTTCAATTTACATCGCTCCTATTTCAGATAGCGACTTGTGCTAAGCGTCATCTCAAAGCGCAAGAAATGGCGAGTAAAATGCACTATTAAACTTCTAGGATAAGGCAAACAGAAACCCGATTAGATCATTTTATATTACGGTTAATATAAGAATTCAGCGTAATTCTGTGACATTTGTTCAACTTACGTAGCTCCTATTTCGGATAGCGTGCTGGGCTAGGCGGCAACTTAAAGCGCGTGGAATGGCGAGTAAAATGCACTATTAAACTTCTATGATAGGGCAATCAGAGACCCGATTAGATCATTTTATATTTTGGTTAATATAAGAATTCAGCGAAATTCTATCACATTTGTTCAATTTACGTCGCTCCTATTTCAGATAGCGTATTGGGCTAAGCGGCATCTCAATGCGCACGAAAGGGCGCGTGAAATGCACTACTAAACTTCTAGGGTAGGGCAATCAGAGACCCGATTAGATCATTTTATATTTTGGTTAATATAAGAATGCAACGAAATTCTATCACATTTGTTCAATTTACGTCGCTCCTATTTCAGATAGCGTATTGGGCTAAGCGGCATCTCAGAGCGCAGGAAATGGCGAGTAAAATGCACTATTAAGCTTCTAGGGTTGGGCAAATAGAGACCCGATTAGATCATTTTATATTATGGTTAATTTAAGAATTCAGCGAAATCCTATCACATTTGTTCATTTTACGTCGCTCCTATTTCAGATAGCGTATTGGGCTAAGCGGCATCTTAAAGCGCGCGGAATGGCGAGTAAAATGCACTATTAAACTTCTAGGGTAGGGCAATCAGAGACCCGATTAGATCATTTTATATTATGGTTAATTTAAGAATTCAGCAAAATTCTAACACATTTGTTCAATTTACGTCGCTCCTATTTCAGATAGCGTATCGGGCTAAGCGGCATCTCAAAGCGCATGAAATGACGAGTATAATGCACTATTAAACTTCTGGGATAAGGCAAACAGAGACCCGATTAGATCATTTTATATTACGGTTAATATAAGAATGCAGCGTAATTCCATCACATTTGTTCAACTTTCGTCGCTTCTATTTCAGATAGCGTATTGGGCTAAGCGGCATCTCAAAGCACATGGAATGGCGAGTGAAATGCACTATTAAACTTCTAGGGTAGGGCGAACAGAGACCCGAATAGATCATTTTATATTACGGTTAATATAAGAATTCAGCGTAAGTCTGTCACATTTGTTCAAGTTACGTAGCTCCTATTTCAGATAGCGTACTGGGCTAGGCGGCAACTTAAACCGCGTGGAATGGCGAGTAAAATGCACTGTTAAACTTCTATGATAGGGCAATCAGAGACCCGATTAGTTCATTTTATATTTTGGTTAATATAAGAATCTAGCGAAATTCTATCACATTTGTTCAATTTACGTCGCTCCTATTTCAGATAGCGTATTGGGCTAAGCTGCAGCTCAAAGCGCAAGAAATGGCTCGTAAAATGCACTATTAAACTTCTAGGGTAGGGCAAACAGAGACCGGATTAGATCATTTTATATTTTGGTTAATATAAGAATTCAGCGAAATTCTATCACATTTGTTCAATTTACGTCGCTCCTATTTCAGATAGCGTACTGGGCTAAGCGGCATCTCAAAGCGCATGAAATGGCGAGTAAAATGCACTATTAAACTTCTAGGATAAGGCAAACAGAGACCCGATTAGATCATTTTATATTGCGGTTAATATAAGAATTCAGCGTAACTCTGTCACATTTGTTCAACTTACGTAGCTCCTATTTCAGATAGCGTCCTGGGCTAGGCGGCATCTTAAAGCGCGTGGAATGGCGAGTAAAATGCACTATTATACTTCTATGATAGGGCAATCAGAGACCCGATTAGATCATTTTATGTTTTGGTTAATATAAGAATTCAGCGAAATTCTATCACATTTGTTCAATTGACGTCGCTCCTATTTCAGATAGCGTATTGGGGTAAGCTGCATCTCAAAGCGCAAGACATGGCGAGTAAAATGCACTATTAAACTTCTAGGGTAGGGCAAACAGAGACACGATTAGATCATTTCATATTTTGGTTAATATTAGAATTCAGCGAAATTCTATCACATTTGTTCAATTTACGTCGCTCCTATTTCAGATAGCGTATTGGGCTAAGCGGCATCTCAAAGCGCATGAAATGGCGAGTAAAATGCACTACTAAGCTTCTAGGATAAGGCAAACAGAGACCCGATTAGATCATTTTATATTACGGTTAATATAAGAATTCAGCGTAATTCTGTCACATTTGTTCAACTTACGTAGCTCCTATTTCAGATAGCGTACTGGGCTAGGCGGCAACTTAAAGCGCGTGGAATATCGAGTAAAATACACTATCAAACTTCTATGATAGGGCAATCAGAGACCCGATTAGATCATTTCATATTTTGGTTAATATTAGAATTCAGCGAAATTCTATCACATTTGTTCAATTTACGTCGCTCCTATTTCAGATAGCGTACTGGGCTAGGCGGCATCTTAAAGCGCGTGGAAGGGCGAGTAAAATGCACTACTAAACTTCTAGGGTAGGGCAAACAGAGACCCGATTAGATCATTTTATATTATGGTTAATTTAAGAATTCAGCAAAATTCTATCACATTTGTTCAATTTACGTCGCTCCTATTTCAGATAGCGTACTGGGCTAGGCGGCATCTTAAAGCGGGTGGAAGGGTGAGTAAAATGCACTACTAATCTTCCATGATAGGGCAATCAGAGACCCGATTAGATCATTTTATATTTTGTTTTATATAAGATTTCAGGGAAATTCTATCACATTTGTTCAATTTACGTCGCTCCTATTTCAGATAGCATATTGGGCTAAGCGGCACCTCAAAGCTCATGAAATGGCGAGCGAAATGCAATATTAAACTTCTAGGGTAGGGCAAACAGAGTCCCGATTAGATCATTTTATATTATGGTTAATTTAAGAATTAAGCAAGATTCTATCACATTTGTTCAATATACGTCGCTCCTATTTCAGATAGCGTACTGGGCTAGGCGGCCTCTTAAAGCGCGTGAAAGGGTGAGTAAAATGCACTACTAATCTTCCATGATAGGGCAATCAGAGACCCGATTAGATCATTTTACATTTTGTTTAACATAAGATTTCAGGGACATTCTATCACATTTGCTTAATTTACGTCGCTGCTATTTCAGATAGCGTATTGGGCTAAGCGGCATCTCAAAGCGCATGAAATGGCGAATAAAATGCACTATTAAACTTCTAGGCGAAGGCGAACACAGACCCGATTAGATCATTTTACATTTTGGTTAATAAAAGAATATAGCGAAATTCTATCACATTTGTTCAACTTACGTCGCTGATATTTCAGATAGCGTACTGGGCTAGGCGGCATCTTAAAGCGCGTGGAAGGGTGAGTAAAATGCACTACTAATCTTCCATGATAGGGAAATCAGAGACCCGATTAGATCATTTTATATTTTGTTTTATATAAGATTTCAGGGAAATTCTATCACATTTGTTCAATTTACGTCGCTCCTATTTCAGATAGCATATTGGGCTAAGCGGCACCTCAAAGCGCATGAAATGGCGAGTGAAATGCAATATTAAACTTCTAGGGTAGGGTAAACAGAGACCCGATTAGATCATTTTATATTATGGTCAATTTAAGAATTCAGCATGATTCTTTCTCATTTCTTCAATTTACGTCGCTCCTATTTCAGATAGCTTATTGGGCTTAGCGGCATCTCAAAGCGCATGAAGTGACGAGTGAAATGCACTATTAAACTTCTAGGGTAGGGCAAACAGAGACCCGATTAGCTCATTTTATATTATGGTTAATTTAAGAATTCAGCGAAATTCGATTACATTTGTTCAATTTACGTCGCTCCTATTTCAGATAGCGTATTGGGCTAAGCGGCATCTGAAGGCGCATGAAATGGCGAGTAAAATGCACTATTAAAGTTCTAGGGTAGGGCCAACAGAGACACGATTAGATCATTTTATATTATGGTTAATTTAAGAATTAAGCAAAATTCTATCACATTTGTTCAATTTACGTCGCTCCTATTTCAGATAGCGTACTGGGCTAGGCGGCATCTAATGGCGCATGAAATGGCGAGTATAATGCACTATTAAACTTCTAGGCGAGGGCGAACAGAGACCCGATTAGATGATTTTACATTTTGGTTAATAAAAGAATTCAGCGAAATTCTATCACATTTGCTCAATTTACGTCGCTCCTATTACAGATAGCTTATTGTGCTTAGCGGCATCTCAAAGCGCATGAAGTGACGAGTGAAAGGCACTATTAAACTTCTAGGGTAGGACAAACAGAGACCCGATTAGATCATTTTATATTACGGTTAATATAAGAATTCAGCGTAATTCTATCACATTTGTTCAACTTACGTCGCTGCTATTTCAGATAGCGTACTGGGCTAGGCGGCATCTTAAAGCGCGTGGAATGGCGAGTAAAATGCACTATTAAACTTCTAGGATAAGGTAAACAGAGACCCGATTAGATCATTTTATATTACGGCTAATATAAGAATTCAGCGTAATTCTATCACATTTGTTCAACTTACGTCGCTCCTCTTTCAGATAGCGTACTGGGCTAGGCGGCATCTTAAAGCGCGTGGAATGGCGAGTAAAATGCACTATTAAACTACTATGATAGGGCAATCAGAGACCCGATTAGATCATTTTGTATTTTGGTTAATATAAGAATTCAGCGAAATTCTATCACATTTGTTCAATTTACGTCGCTCCTATTTCAGATAGCGTATTGGGCTAAGCGGCATCTCAGAGCGCATGGATTGACGAGTGAAATGCTCTATTAAACTTCTGGGATAGGGCGAACAGAAACCCGAATAGATCATTTTATATTACGGTTAATATAAGAATTCAGCGAAATTCTATCACATTTGTTCAATTTACGTCGCTCCTATTTCAGATAGCGTATTGGGCTAAGCGGCATCTCAATGCGCATGAAATGGCGAGTAACATGCACTATTAAACTTCTATGATAGGGCTATCAGAGACCCGATTAGATCATTTTATATTTTGGTTAATATAAGAATTCAGCGAAATTCTATCACATTTGTTCAATTTACGTCGCTCATATTTCAGATAGCGTACTGGGCTAAGCGGCATCTCAAAGCGCATGAAATGGCGAGTAAAATGCACTATTAAACTTCTAGGATAAGGCAAACAGAGACCCGATTAGATCATTTTATATTGCGGTTAATATAAGAATTCAGCGTAATTCTGTTACATTTGTTCAACTTACGTAGCTCCTATTTCAGATAGCGTACTGGGCTAGGCGGCAACTTAAAGCGCGTGGAATGGCGAGTAAAATGCACTACTAAACTTCTAGGGTAGGGCAAACAGAGACCCGATTAGATCATTTTATATTATGGTTAATTTAAGAATTCAGCAAAATTCTATCACATTTGTTCAATTTATGTCGCTCCTATTTCAGATAGCGTACTGGGCTAGGCGGCATCTTAAAGCGCGTGGAAGGGTGAGTAAAATGCACTACTAATCTTCTATGATAGGGCAATCAGAGACCCGATTAGATCATTTTATATTTTGTTTTATATAAGATTTCAGGGAAATTCTATCACATTTGTTCAATTCACGTCGCTCCTATTTCAGATAGCTTATTGGTCTTAGCGGCATCTCGAAGCGCATGAAATGACAAGTGAAATGCACTATTAAACTTCTAGGGTAGGGCAAATAGAGACCCGATTAGATCATTTTATATTATGGTTAATTTAAGAATTCAGCGAAATTCTATCACATTTGTTCAATTTACGTCGCTCCTATTAAAGATAGCGTATTGGGCTAAGCGGCATCTGAAAGCGCATGAAATGGCGAGTAAAATGCACTATTAAACTTCTAGGGTAAGGCAAACAGATACCCGATTAGATCATTTTATATTACGGTTAATATAAGAATTCAGCGTAATTCTATCACATTTGTTCAACTTACGTCGCTCCTATTTCAGATAGCGTACTGGGCTAGGCGGCATCTTAAAGCGCGTGGAAGGGCGAGTAAACTGCACTACTAAACTTCTAGGGTAGGGCAAACAGAGACCCGATTAGATCATTTTATATTACGGTTAATATAAGAATTCAGCGAAATTCTATCACATTTGTTCAATTTACGTCGTTCCTATTTCAGATAGCGTACTGGGCTAGGCGGCATCTTAAAGCGCGTGGAAAGGCGAGTAAAATACCCTATTAAACATCTATGATAGGCCAATCAGAGACCCGATTAGATCATTTTATATTTGTTTAATATAAGATTTCAGGGAAATTCTGTCACACTTGTTCAATTTACGTCGCTTCTATTTCAGATAGCTTATTGGGCTAAGCGGCATCTCAAAGCGCAAGAAATGGCGAGTAAAATGCACTATTAAACTTCTAGGGTAGGGCAAACAGAGACCCGATTAGATCATTTTATATTTTGGTTAATATAAGAATTCAGCGAAATTCTATCACATTTGTTCAATTTACGTCGCTCCTATTTCAGATAGCGTATTGGGCTAAGCGGCATCTGAAAGCGCATGAAATGGCGAGTAAAATGCACTATTAAACTTCTAGGGTAGGGCAAACAGAGTCCCGATTAGATCATTTTATATTATGGTTAATTTAAGAATTCAGCGAAATTCTATCACATTTGTTCAATTTACGTCGCTACTATTTCAGATAGCGTATTGGGCTAAGCGGCATCTCAAAGCGCATGAAATGGCGAGTATAATGCACTATTAAACTTCTATGATAGGGCTATCAGAGACCCGATTAGATCATTTTATATTTTGGTTAATATAAGAATTCAGTGAAATTCTAACACATTTGTTCAATTTACGTCGCTCCTATTTCAGATAGCGTACTGGGCTAGGCTGCATCATAAAGCGCGTGGAATTGCGAGTAAAATGCACTATTAAACTTCTAGGATAAGGTAAACAGAGACCCGATTAGATCATTTTATATTACGGTTAATATAAGAATTCAGCGTAATTCTATCACATTTGTTCAATTTACGTCGCTCCTCTTTCAGATAGCGTAATGGGCTAGGCGGCATCTTAAAGCGCGTGGAATGGCGAGTAAAATGCACTATTAAACTACTATGATAGGGCAATCAGAGACCCGATTAGATCATTTTATATTTTGGTTAATATAAGAATTCAGTGAAATTCTATCACATTTGTTCAATTTACGTCGCTCCTATTTCAGTTAGCGTATTGGGCTAAGCAGCATCTCAAAGTCCATGAAATGGCGAGGAAATGCACTATTAAACTTCTAGGGTAGGGCAAACAGAGACCCGATTAGATCATTTTATATAATGGTTAATTTAAGAATTCAGCAAAATTCTATCACATTTTTTCAATTTACGTCGCTCCTATTTCTGATAGCGTACTGGCCTAGGCGGCATCTTAAAGCGCGTGGAATGGCGAGTAAAATTGACTATTAAACTTCTAGGGTAGGGCAAACAGAGACCCGATTAGATCATTTTATATTATAGTTAATTTCAGAATTCAGCGAAATTCTATCACATTTGTTCAATTTACGTCGCTCCTATTTCAGATAGCGTATTGGGCTAAGCGGCATCTCAAAGCGCATGAAATGAGGAGTAAAATGCACTATTAAAGTTCTAGGGTAGGGCAAACAGAGACCCGATTAGATCATTTTATATTATGGTTAATTTAATCATTCAGCAAAATTCTATCACTTTTGTTCAATTACGTCGTTCCTATTTCAGATAGCGTACTGGGCTAGGCGGCACCTTAAAGCGCGTGGAATGGCGAGTAAAATGCACTATTAAGCTTCTATGATAGGGCAATAAGAGACCCGATTAGATCATTTTATATTTTGGTTAATATAAGAATTCAGCGAAATTCTATCATATTTATTCAATTTACGTCGCTCCTATTTCAGATAGCTTATTGAGCTAAGCGGCATCTCAAAGCGCATGAAATGAGGAGTGGAATGCACTATTAAACTTCTAGGGCAGGGCGAACAGAGACCCGATTAGATCATTTTACATTATGGTTAATATAAGAATTCAGGGAAATTCTAACACATTTGTTCAATTTACGTCTCTCCTATTTCAGATAGCGTATTGGGCTAGGCGGCACCTCAAAGCGCATGAAATGGCGAGTAAGATGTACTATTAAACTTCTAGGATAAGGCAAACAGAGAACCGATTAGATCATTTTATATTACGGATAATATAAGAATTCAGCGTAATTCTATCACATTTGTTCAACTTACGCCGCACCTGCTTGAGATAGCGTACTGGGCTAGGCGGCATCTTAAAGCGCGTAGAAGGGCGAGTAAAATGCACTATTAAACTTCTAGGGTAGTGCAAACAGAGACCCGATTAGATCATTTTTATATTATGGATAATTTCAGAATTCAGCGAAATTCTATCACATTTGTTCAATTTACGTCGCTCCTATTTCAGATAGCGTATTGGGCTAAGCGGCATCTCAAAGCGCATGAAATGGCGAGTAAAATGCACTATTATACTTCTTGGCTAGGGCGAACAGAGACCCGATTAGATCATTTTATGTTTTGGTTAATATAAGAATTCAGCGAAATTCTATCACATTTGTTCAATTTACGTCGCTCCTATTTCAGATAGCGTATTGGGGTAAGCTGCATCTCAAAGCGCAAGACATGGCGAGTAAAATGCACTATTAAACTTCTAGGGTAGGGCAATCAGAGACCCGATTAGATCATTTTGTATTTTGGTTTATATAAGAATTCAGCGAAATTCTATTACACTTGTTTAATTTACGTCGCTCCTGTTTCAGATAGCGTATTGGGCTAAGCGGCATCTCAAAGCGCATGAAATGGCGAGTAAAATGCACTATTATACTTCTAGTGTAGGGCAGTCAGAGACCCGATTAGATCATTTTATATTACGGTTAATATAGGAATTCAGCAAAATTCTATCACATTTGTTCAATTTACGTCGTTCCTATTTCAGATAGCGTACTGGGCTAGGCGGCATCTTAAAGCGCGTGGAATGGCGAGTAAAATGCACTATTAAACTTCTATGATAGGGCAATCAGAGACCCGATTAGAACATTTAATATTTTGGTTAATATAAGAATTCAGCGTAATGCTATCACATTTGTTCAATTTACGTCGCTCCTATTTCAGATAGCGTATTGGGGTAAGCTGCATCTCAAAGCGCAAGACATGGCGAGTAAAATGCACTACTAAACTTCTAGGGTAGGGCAGACAAAGACCCGATTAAATCATTTTATATTACGGTTAATTTAAGAATTCAGCGAAATTCTATCACATTTGTTCAATTTACGTCGCTCCTATTACAGATAGCTTATTGTGCTTAGCGGCATCTCAAAGCGCATGAAGTGACGAGTGAAATGCACTATTAAACTTCTAGGGTTGGTCGAAGAAAGACCCGATTAGATCATTTTACATTAAGGTAAATATAAGATTTCAGGGACATTCTATCACATTTGTTTAATTTACGTCGCTGCTATTTCAGATAGCGTATTGGCAAAGCGCCATCTCAAAGGCGCATGAAATGGCGAATAAAATGCACTATTAAACTTCTAGGCGAGGGCGAACAGAGACCCGATTGGATCATTTTACATTTTGCTTAATAAAAGAATTCAGCGAAATTCTATCACATTTGCTCAATTTACGTCGCTCCTATTACAGATAGCTTATTGTGCTTAGCGGCATCTCAAAGCGCATGAAGTGACGAGTGAAATGCACTATTAAACTCTAGGGTAGAGCAAACAGAGACCCGATTAGATCATTTTATATTATGGTTAATTTAAGAATTCAGCAAAATTCTATCACATTTGTTCAATTCACGTCGCTCCTATTTCAGATAGCGTACTGGGCTAGGCGGCATCTAATAGCGCATGAAATGGCGAGTATAATGCACTATTAAACTTCTAGGATAAGGCAAACATAGACCCGATTAGATCATTTTATGTTATGGTTAATATAAGAATTCAGCGTAATTCTATCCCATTTGTTCAAGTTACGTCGCTCCTATTTCAGATAGCGTACTGGGCTAGGCGGCAACTTAAAGCGCGTGGAATGGCGAGTAAAATGAACTACTAAACTTCTATGATAGGGCAATCAGGCACTCGATTAGATCATTTTATATTTTGTTTAATATAAGATTTCAGGGAAATTCTATCTCATTTGTTCAATTTACGTCGCTCCTATTTCAGATAGCGTATAGGGGCTAAGCGGCATCTCAAAGCGCATGAAATGGCGAGGAAAATGCACTATTAAACTTCTAGGGTAAGGCAAACAGAGACCCGATTAGATCATTTTATATTACGGTTAATATAAGAATTCAGAGTAATTCTATCACATTTGTTCAATTTACGTCGCCCCTATTTCAGATAGCGTATTGGGCTAAGCGGCATCTCAAAGCGCATGAAATGGCGAGTCAAATGCACTGTTAAACTTCTATGATAGGGAAATCAGAGACCCGATTTGATTATTTTATGTTTTGGTTAATATAATAATTCAGCGAAATTCTATCACATTTGTTCAACTTACGTCGCTGCTATTTCAGATAGCTTATTGGGCTTAGCGGCATCTGAAAGCGCATGAAATGGCGAGTAAAATTCACTATTAAACTTCTAGGGTAGGGCAAACAGAGACCCGATTAGATCATCTTATATTATGGTTAATTTAAGAATTCACCGAAATTCTATCACATTTGTTCAATTTACGTCGCTCCTATTTCAGATAGCGTATTGGGCTAAGCGGCATCTCAAAGCCCATGAAATGGCGAGTAAAATTCACTATTAAACTTCTAGGGTAGGGCAAACAGAGACCCGATTAGATCATCTTATATTATGGTTAATTTAAGAATTCACCGAAATTCTATCACATTTGTTCAATTTACGTCGCTCCTATTTCAGATAGCGTATTGGGCTAAGCGGCATCTCAAAGCCCATGAAATGGCGATTAAAATGCACTATTAAACTTCTAGGGTAAGGCAAACAGGTACCCGATTAGATCATTTTATATTACGGTTAATATAAGAATTCAGCGTAATTCTATCACATTTGTTCAACTTACGTCACTCCTCTTTCAGATAGCGTACTGGGCTAGGCGGCATCTTAAAGCGCGTGGAATGGCGAGTAAAATGCACTATTAAACTTCTATGATAGGGCTATCAGAGACCCGATTAGATCATTTTATGTTTTGGTTAATATAAGAATTCAGCGAAATTCTATCACATTTGTTCAATTTACGTCGCTCCTACTTCATATAGCTTATTTGGCTAAGCGGCATCTCAAAGCGCATGAAATGACGAGTGAAATGCACTATTAAACTTCTAGGGTAGGGCGAACAGAGACCAGATTAGATCATTTTACATTAAGGTTAATATAAGAATTCAGCGTAATTCTGTCACATTTGTTCAACTTACGTAGCTCCTATTTCAGATAGCGTACTGGGCTAGGCGGCATCTTAAAGCGCGTAGAATGGCGTGTAAAATGCACTATTAAACTTCTATGATAGGGCAATCAGAGACCCGATTAGATCATTTTGTATTTTGGTTAATATAAGAATTCAGCGAAATTCTATCACATTTGTTCAATTTATGTCGCCCCTATTTCAGATAGCGTATTGGGCTAAGCGGCATCTCAAAGCGCATGGATTGACGAGTGAAATGCTCTATTAAACTTCTAGGATAAGGCAAACAGAGACCCGATTAGATCATTTTATATTACGGTTAATATAAGAATTCAGCAAAATTCTATCACATTTGTTCAATTTACGTCGTTCCTATTTCAGATAGCGTACTGGGCTAGGCGGCATCTTAAAGCGCGTGGAAAGGCGAGTAAAATGCCCTATTAAACATCTATGATAGGCCAATCAGAGACCCGATTAGATCATTTTATATTTTGTTTAATATAAGATTTCAGGGAAATTCTGTCTCACTTGTTCAATTTACGTCGCTCCTATTTCAGATAGCTTATTGGGCTAAGCGGCATCTCAAAGCGCAAGAAATGGCGAGTAAAATGCACTATTAAACTTCTAGGGTAGGGCAAACAGAGACCCGATTAGATCATTTTATATTTTGGTTAATATAAGAATTCAGCGAAATTCTATCACATTTGTTCAATTTACGTCGCTCCTATTTCAGATAGCGTATTGGGCTAAGCGGCATCTGAAAGCGCATGAAATGGCGAGTAAAATGCACTACTAAACTTCTAGGGTAGGGCTATCAGAGATCCGATTAGATCATTTTATATTTTGGTTAATATAAGAATTCAGTGAAATTCTAACACATTTGTTCAATTTACGTCGCTCCCATTTCAGATAGCGTACTGGGCTAGGCTGCATCTTAAAGCGCGTGGAATGGCGAGTAAAATGCACTATTAAACTTCTAGGATAAGGCAAACAGAGACCCGATTAGATCATTTTATATTACGGTTAATATAAGAATTCAGCAAAATTCTATCACATTTGTTCAATTTACGTCGTTCCTATTTCAGATAGCGTACTGGGCTAGGCGGCATCTTAAAGCGCGTGGAATGGCGAGTAAAATGCACTATTAAACTTCTATGATAGGGCAATCAGAGACCCGATTAGAACATTTAATATTTTGGTTAATATAAGAATTCAGCGTAATGCTATCACATTTGTTCAATTTACGTCGCTCCTATTTCAGATAGCGTATTGGGGTAAGCTGCATCTCAAAGCGCAAGACATGGCGAGTAAAATGCACTACTAAACTTCTAGGGTAGGGCAGACAAAGACCCGATTAAATCATTTTATATTACGGTTAATTTAAGAATTCAGCGAAATTCTATCACATTTGTTCAATTTACGTCGCTCCTATTACAGATAGCTTATTGTGCTTAGCGGCATCTCAAAGCGCATGAAGTGACGAGTGAAATGCACTATTAAACTTCTAGGGTTGGTCGAAGAAAGACCCGATTAGATCATTTTACATTAAGGTAAATATAAGATTTCAGGGACATTCTATCACATTTGTTTAATTTACGTCGCTGCTATTTCAGATAGCGTATTGGGCTAAGCGGCATCTCAAAGCGCATGAAATGGCGAATAAAATGCACTATTAAACTTCTAGGCGAGGGCGAACAGAGACCCGATTGGATCATTTTACATTTTGCTTAATAAAAGAATTCAGCGAAATTCTATCACATTTGCTCAATTTACGTCGCTCCTATTACAGATAGCTTATTGTGCTTAGCGGCATCTCAAAGCGCATGAAGTGACGAGTGAAATGCACTATTAAACTTCTAGGGTAGAGCAAACAGAGACCCGATTAGATCATTTTATATTATGGTTAATTTAAGAATTCAGCAAAATTCTATCACATTTGTTCAATTTACGTCGCTCCTATTTCAGATAGCGTACTGGGCTAGGCGGCATCTTCAAGCGCATGACATGGCGAGTAAAATGCTCTATTAAACTTCTATGATAGGGCAATCAGAGACCCGATTAGATCATTTAATATTTTGGTTAATATAAGAATTCAGCGTAATGCTATCACATTTGTTCAATTTACGTCGCTCCTATTACAGACAGCTTATTGGGCTTAGCGGCATCTCAAAGCGCATGAAATGACGAGTGAAATGCACTATTAAACTTCTAGGGTAGGGCAAACAGCGACCCGATTAGATCATTTTATATTATGGTTAATTTAAGAATTCAGCAAAATTCTATCACATTTGTTCAATTTACGTCGTTCCTATTTCAGATAGCGTCCTGGGCTAAGCGGCATCTAATAGCGCATGAAATGGCGAGTATAATGCACTATTAAACTTCTAGGATAAGGCAAACATAGACCCGATTAGATCATTTTATGTTATGGTTAATATAAGAATTCAGCGTAATTCTATCCCATTTGTTCAAGTTACGTCGCTCCTATTTCAGATAGCGTACTGGGCTAGGCGGCATCTTAAAGCGCGTGGAATGGCGAGTAAAATGAACTACTAAACTTCTATGATAGGGCAATCAGGCACTCGATTAGATCATTTTATATTTTGTTTAATATAAGATTTCAGGGAAATTCTATCTCATTTGTTCAATTTACGTCGCTCCTATTTCAGATAGCGTATTGGGCTAAGCGGCATCTCAAAGCGCATGAAATGGCGAGGAAAATGCACTATTAAACTTCTAGGGTAAGGCAAACAGAGACCCGATTAGATCATTTTATATTACGGTTAATATAAGAATTCAGAGTAATTCTATCACATTTGTTCAATTTACGTCGCCCCTATTTCAGATAGCGTATTGGGCTAAGCGGCATCTCAAAGCGCATGAAATGGCGAGTCAAATGCACTGTTAAACTTCTATGATAGGGAAATCAGAGACCCGATTTGATTATTTTATATTTTGGTTAATATAATAATTCAGCGAAATTCTAACACATTTGTTCCATTTACGTCGCTCCTATTTCAGATAGCGTACTGGGCTAGGCGGCATCTTAAAGCGCGTGGAATGGCGAGTAAAATGCACTATTAAACTTCAAGGGTAGGGCAAACGGAGACCCGATTAGATCATTTTATATTATGGTTAATTTAAGAATTCAGAAAAATTCTATCACGCTTGTTCAATTTACGTCGGTCCTATTTCAGGTAGCGTATTGGGCTATGCGGCATCTCAAAGCGCGAGAGATGGCGAGTAAAATGCACTATTAAACTTCTAGGGTAGGGCAAACAGAGACCCGATTAGATCATTTTACATTATGGTTAATAAAAGAATTCAGCGAAATTCTATCACATTTGTTCAACTTACGTCGCTCCTATTTCAGATAGCTTATTGGGCTTAGCGGCATCTGAAAGCGCATGAAATGGCGAGTAAAATTCACTATTAAACTTCTAGGGTAGGGCAAACAGAGACCCGATTAGATCATCTTATATTATGGTTAATTTAAGAATTCACCGAAATTCTATCACATTTGTTCAATTTACGTCGCTCCTATTTCAGATAGCGTATTGGGCTAAGCGGCATCTCAAAGCCCATGAAATGGCGATTAAAATGCACTATTAAACTTCTAGGGTAAGGCAAACAGGTACCCGATTAGATCATTTTATATTACGGTTAATATAAGAATTCAGCGTAATTCTATCACATTTGTTCAACTTACGTCACTCCTCTTTCAGATAGCGTACTGGGCTAGGCGGCATCTTAAAGCGCGTGGAATGGCGAGTAAAATGCACTATTAAACTTCTATGATAGGGCTATCAGAGACCCGATTAGATCATTTTATGTTTTGGTTAATATAAGAATTCAGCGAAATTCTATCACATTTGTTCAATTTACGTCGCTCCTATTTCATATAGCTTATTTGGCTAAGCGGCATCTCAAAGCGCATGAAATGACGAGTGAAATGCACTATTAAACTTCTAGGGTAGGGCGAACAGAGACCAGATTAGATCATTTTACATTAAGGTTAATATAAGAATTCAGCGTAATTCTGTCACATTTGTTCAACTTACGTAGCTCCTATTTCAGATAGCGTACTGGGCTAGGCGGCATCTTAAAGCGCGTAGAATGGCGTGTAAAATGCACTATTAAACTTCTATGATAGGGCAATCAGAGACCCGATTAGATCATTTTGTATTTTGGTTAATATAAGAATTCAGCGAAATTCTATCACATTTGTTCAATTTATGTCGCCCCTATTTCAGATAGCGTATTGGGCTAAGCGGCATCTCAAAGCGCATGGATTGACGAGTGAAATGCTCTATTAAACTTCTGGGGTAGGGCGAACAGAAACCCGAATAGATCATTTTATATTACGGTTAATATAAGAATTCAGCGAAATTCTATCACATTTGTTCAATTTACGTCGCTCCTATTTCAGATAGCGTATTGGGCTAAGCGGCATATCAATGCGCATGAAATGGCGAGTAACATGCACTATTAAACTTCTAGGATAAGGCAAACAGAGACCCGATTAGATCATTTTATATTACGGTTAATATAAGAATTCAGCAAAATTCTATCACATTTGTTCAATTTACGTCGTTCCTATTTCAGATAGCGTACTGGGCTAGGCGGCATCTTAAAGCGCGTGGAAAGGCGAGTAAAATGCCCTATTAAACATCTATGATAGGCCAATCAGAGACCCGATTAGATCATTTTATATTCTGTTTAATATAAGATTTCAGGGAAATTCTGTCTCACTTGTTCAATTTACGTCGCTCCTATTTCAGATAGCTTATTGGGCTAAGCGGCATCTCAAAGCGCAAGAAATGGCGAGTAAAATGCACTATTAAACTTCTAGGGTAGGGCAAACAGAGACCCGATTAGATCATTTTATATTTTGGTTAATATAAGAATTCAGCGAAATTCTATCACATTTGTTCAATTTACGTCGCTCCTATTTCAGATAGCGTATTGGGCTAAGCGGCATCTGAAAGCGCATGAAATGGCGAGTAAAATGCACTACTAAACTTCTAGGGTAGGGCTATCAGAGATCCGATTAGATCATTTTATATTTTGGTTAATATAAGAATTCAGTGAAATTCTAACACATTTGTTCAATTTACGTCGCTCCCATTTCAGATAGCGTACTGGGCTAGGCTGCATCTTAAAGCGCGTGGAATGGCGAGTAAAATGCACTATTAAACTTCTAGGATAAGGCAAACAGAGACCCGATTAGATCATTTTATATTACGGTTAATATAAGAATTCAGCAAAATTCTATCACATTTGTTCAATTTACGTCGTTCCTATTTCAGATAGCGTACTGGGCTAGGCGGCATCTTAAAGCGCGTGGAATGGCGAGTAAAATGCACTATTAAACTTCTATGATAGGGCAATCAGAGACCCGATTAGAACATTTAATATTTTGGTTAATATAAGAATTCAGCGTAATGCTATCACATTTGTTCAATTTACGTCGCTCCTATTTCAGATAGCGTATTGGGGTAAGCTGCATCTCAAAGCGCAAGACATGGCGAGTAAAATGCACTACTAAACTTCTAGGGTAGGGCAGACAAAGACCCGATTAAATCATTTTATATTACGGTTAATTTAAGAATTCAGCGAAATTCTATCACATTTGTTCAATTTACGTCGCTCCTATTACAGATAGCTTATTGTGCTTAGCGGCATCTCAAAGCGCATGAAGTGACGAGTGAAATGCACTATTAAACTTCTAGGGTTGGTCGAAGAAAGACCCGATTAGATCATTTTACATTAAGGTAAATATAAGATTTCAGGGACATTCTATCACATTTGTTTAATTTACGTCGCTGCTATTTCAGATAGCGTATTGGGCTAAGCGGCATCTCAAAGCGCATGAAATGGCGAATAAAATGCACTATTAAACTTCTAGGCGAGGGCGAACAGAGACCCGATTGGATCATTTTACATTTTGCTTAATAAAAGAATTCAGCGAAATTCTATCACATTTGCTCAATTTACGTCGCTCCTACTACAGATAGCTTATTGTGCTTAGCGGCATCTCAAAGCGCATGAAGTGACGAGTGAAATGCACTATTAAACTTCTAGGGTAGAGCAAACAGAGACCCGATTAGATCATTTTATATTATGGTTAATTTAAGAATTCAGCAAAATTCTATCACATTTGTTCAATTTACGTCGCTCCTATTTCAGATAGCGTACTGGGCTAGGCGGCATCTTCAAGCGCATGACATGGCGAGTAAAATGCACTATTAAACTTCTATGATAGGGCAATCAGAGACCCGATTAGATCATTTAATATTTTGGTTAATATAAGAATTCAGCGTAATGCTATCACATTTGTTCAATTTACGTCGCTCCTATTACAGACAGCTTATTGGGCTTAGCGGCATCTCAAAGCGCATGAAATGACGAGTGAAATGCACTATTAAACTTCTAGGGTAGGGCAAACAGCGACCCGATTAGATCATTTTATATTATGGTTAATTTAAGAATTCAGCAAAATTCTATCACATTTGTTCAATTTACGTCGTTCCTATTTCAGATAGCGTCCTGGGCTAAGCGGCATCTAATAGCGCATGAAATGGCGAGTATAATGCACTATTAAACTTCTAGGATAAGGCAAACATAGACCCGATTAGATCATTTTATGTTATGGTTAATATAAGAATTCAGCGTAATTCTATCACATTTGTTCAAGTTACGTCGCTCCTATTTCAGATAGCGTACTGGGCTAGGCGGCATCTTAAAGCGCGTGGAATGGCGAGTAAAATGAACTACTAAACTTCTATGATAGGGCAATCAGGCACTCGATTAGATCATTTTATATTTTGTTTAATATAAGATTTCAGGGAGATTCTATCTCATTTGTTCAATTTACGTCGCTCCTATTTCAGATAGCGTATTGGGCTAAGCGGCATCTCAAAGCGCATGAAATGGCGAGGAAAATGCACTATTAAACTTCTAGGGTAAGGCAAACAGAGACCCGATTAGATCATTTTATATTACGGTTAATATAAGAATTCAGAGTAATTCTATCACATTTGTTCAATTTACGTCGCCCCTATTTCAGATAGCGTATTGGGCTAAGCGGCATCTCAAAGCGCATGAAATGGCGAGTCAAATGCACTGTTAAACTTCTATGATAGGGAAATCAGAGACCCGATTTGATTATTTTATATTTTGGTTAATATAATAATTCAGCGAAATTCTAACACATTTGTTCCATTTACGTCGCTCCTATTTCAGATAGCGTACTGGGCTAGGCGGCATCTTAAAGCGCGTGGAATGGCGAGTAAAATGCACTATTAAACTTCAAGGGTAGGGCAAACGGAGACCCGATTAGATCATTTTATATTATGGTTAATTTAAGAATTCAGAAAAATTCTATCACGCTTGTTCAATTTACGTCGGTCCTATTTCAGGTAGCGTATTGGGCTATGCGGCATCTCAAAGCGCGAGAGATGGCGAGTAAAATGCACTATTAAACTTCTAGGGTAGGGCAAACAGAGACCCGATTAGATCATTTTACATTATGGTTAATAAAAGAATTCAGCGAAATTCTATCACATTTGTTCAACTTACGTCGCTCCTATTTCAGATAGCTTATTGGGCTTAGCGGCATCTGAAAGCGCATGAAATGGCGAGTAAAATTCACTATTAAACTTCTAGGGTAGGGCAAACAGAGACCCGATTAGATCATCTTATATTATGGTTAATTTAAGAATTCACCGAAATTCTATCACATTTGTTCAATTTACGTCGCTCCTATTTCAGATAGCGTATTGGGCTAAGCGGCATCTCAAAGCCCATGAAATGGCGATTAAAATGCACTATTAAACTTCTAGGGTAAGGCAAACAGGTACCCGATTAGATCATTTTATATTACGGTTAATATAAGAATTCAGCGTAATTCTATCACATTTGTTCAACTTACGTCACTCCTCTTTCAGATAGCGTACTGGGCTAGGCGGCATCTTAAAGCGCGTGGAATGGCGAGTAAAATGCACTATTAAACTTCTATGATAGGGCTATCAGAGACCCGATTAGATCATTTTATGTTTTGGTTAATATAAGAATTCAGCGAAATTCTATCACATTTGTTCAATTTACGTCGCTCCTATTTCATATAGCTTATTTGGCTAAGCGGCATCTCAAAGCGCATGAAATGACGAGTGAAATGCACTATTAAACTTCTAGGGTAGGGCGAACAGAGACCAGATTAGATCATTTTACATTAAGGTTAATATAAGAATTCAGCGTAATTCTGTCACATTTGTTCAACTTACGTAGCTCCTATTTCAGATAGCGTACTGGGCTAGGCGGCATCTTAAAGCGCGTGGAATGGCGAGTAAAATGAACTACTAAACTTCTAGGGTAGGGCAAACAGAGTCCCGATTAGATCATTTTATATTATGGTTAATTTAAGAATTCAGCGAAATTCTATCACATTTGTTCAATTTACGTCGCTACTATTTCAGATAGCGTATTGGGCTAAGCGGCATCTCAAAGCGCATGAAATGGCGAGTATAATGCACTATTAAACTTCTATGATAGGGCTATCAGAGACCCGATTAGATCATTTTATATTTTGGTTAATATAAGAATTCAGTGAAATTCTAAAACATTTGTTCAATTTACGTCGCTCCTATTTCAGATAGCGTACTGGGCTAGGCTGCATCATAAAGCGCGTGGAATTGCGAGTAAAATGCACTATTAAACTTCTAGGATAAGGTAAACAGAGACCCGATTAGATCATTTTATATTTTGTTTAATATAAGATTTCAGGGAAATTCTGTCACACTTGTTCAATTTACGTCGCTTCTATTTCAGATAGCTTATTGGGCTAAGCGGCATCTCAAAGCGCAAGAAATGGCGAGTAAAATGCACTATTAAACTTCTAGGGTAGGGCAAACAGAGACCCGATTAGATCATTTTATATTTTGGTTAATATAAGAATTCAGCGAAATTCTATCACATTTGTTCAATTTACGTCGCTCCTATTTCAGATAGCGTATTGGGCTAAGCGGCATCTCAAAGCGCATGAAATGAGGAGTAAAATGCACTATTAAAGTTCTAGGGTAGGGCAAACAGAGACCCGATTAGATCATTTTATATTATGGTTAATTTAATCATTCAGCAAAATTCTATCACTTTTGTTCAATTTACGTCGTTCCTATTTCAGATAGCGTACTGGGCTAGGCGGCACCTTAAAGCGCGTGGAATGGCGAGTAAAATGCACTATTAAGCTTCTATGATAGGGCAATAAGAGACCCGATTAGATCATTTTATATTTTGGTTAATATAAGAATTCAGCGAAATTCTATCATATTTATTCAATTTACGTCGCTCCTATTTCAGATAGCTTATTGAGCTAAGCGGCATCTCAAAGCGCATGAAATGAGGAGTGGAATGCACTATTAAACTTCTAGGGCAGGGCGAACAGAGACCCGATTAGATCATTTTACATTATGGTTAATATAAGAATTCAGGGAAATTCTAACACATTTGTTCAATTTACGTCTCTCCTATTTCAGATAGCGTATTGGGCTAGGCGGCATCTCAAAGCGCATGAAATGGCGAGTAAGATGTACTATTAAACTTCTAGGATAAGGCAAACAGAGAACCGATTAGATCATTTTATATTACGGATAATATAAGAATTCAGCGTAATTCTATCACATTTGTTCAACTTACGCCGCACCTGCTTGAGATAGCGTACTGGGCTAGGCGGCATCTTAAAGCGCGTAGAAGGGCGAGTAAAATGCACTATTAAACTTCTAGGGTAGTGCAAACAGAGACCCGATTAGATCATTTTATATTATGGATAATTTCAGAATTCAGCGAAATTCTATCACATTTGTTCAATTTACGTCGCTCCTGTTTCAGATAGCGTATTGGGCTAAGCGGCATCTCAAAGCGCATGAAATGGCGAGTAAAATGCACTACTAAACTTCTAGGGTAGGGCAGTCAGAGACCCGATTAGATCATTTTATATTATGCTTAATTTAAGAATTCAGCAAAATTCTGTCACATTTGTTCAATTTACGTAGTTCCTATTTCAGATAGCATACTGGGCTAGGCGGTATCTTAAAGCGCGCGGAATGGCGAGTAAAATGCACTATTAAGCTTCTATGATAGGGCAATCAGAGACCCGATTAGATCATTTTATATTTTGGTTAATATAAGAATTCAGCGAAATTCTATCACATTTGTTCAATTTACGTCGCTCCTATTTCAGATAGCGTACTGGTCTAGGCGGCATCTTAAAGCGCGTGGAAGGGTGAGTAAAATGCACTACTAATCTTCCATGATAGGGCAATCAGAGACCGGATTAGATCATTTTATATTTTGTTTTATATAAGATTTCAGGGAAATTCTATCACATTTGTTCAATTTACGTCGTTCCTATTTCAGATAGCGTACTGGGCTAGGCGGCATCTTAAAGCGCGTGGAAAGGCGAGTAAGATGCCCTATTAAACATCTATGATAGGCCAATCAGAGACCCGATTAGATCATTTTATATTTTGTTTCATATAAGATTTCAGGGAAATTCTGTCTCACTTGTTCAATTTACGTCGCTCCTATTTCAGATAGCTTATTGGGCTAAGCGGCATCTCAAAGCGCAAGAAATGGCGAGTAAAATGCACTATTAAACTTCTAGGGTAGGGCAAACAGAGACCCGATTAGATCATTTTATATTTTGGTTAATATAAGAATTCAGCGAAATTCTATCACATTTGTTCAATTTACGTCGCTCCTATTTCAGATAGCGTATTGGGCTAAGCGGCATCTGAAAGCGCATGAAATGGCGAGTAAAATGCACTACTAAACTTCTAGGGTAGGGCTATCAGAGACCCGATTAGATCATTTTATATTTTGGTTAATATAAGAATTCAGTGAAATTCTAACACATTTGTTCAATTTACGTCGCTCCTATTTCAGATAGCGTACTGGGCTAGGCTGCATCTTAAAGCGCGTGGAATGGCGAGTAAAATGCACTATTAAACTTCTAGGATAAGGCAAACAGAGACCCGATTAGATCATTTTATATTACGGTTAATATAAGAATTCAGCAAAATTCTATCACATTTGTTCAATTTACGTCGTTCCTATTTCAGATAGCGTACTGGGCTAGGCGGCATCTTAAAGCGCGTGGAATGGCGAGTAAAATGCACTATTAAACTTCTATGATAGGGCAATCAGAGACCCGATTAGAACATTTAATATTTTGGTTAATATAAGAATTCAGCGTAATGCTATCACATTTGTTCAATTTACGTCGCTCCTATTTCAGATAGCGTATTGGGGTAAGCTGCATCTCAAAGCGCAAGACATGGCGAGTAAAATGCACTACTAAACTTCTAGGGTAGGGCAGACAAAGACCCGATTAAATCATTTTATATTACGGTTAATTTAAGAATTCAGCGAAATTCTATCACATTTGTTCAATTTACGTCGCTCCTATTACAGATAGCTTATTGTGCTTAGCGGCATCTCAAAGCGCATGAAGTGACGAGTGAAATGCACTATTAAACTTCTAGGGTTGGTCGAAGAAAGACCCGATTAGATCATTTTACATTAAGGTAAATATAAGATTTCAGGGACATTCTATCACATTTGTTTAATTTACGTCGCTGCTATTTCAGATAGCGTATTGGGCTAAGCGGCATCTCAAAGCGCATGAAATGGCGAATAAAATGCACTATTAAACTTCTAGGCGAGGGCGAACAGTGACCCGATTGGATCATTTTACATTTTGCTTAATAAAAGAATTCAGCGAAATTCTATCACATTTGCTCAATTTACGTCGCTCCTATTACAGATAGCTTATTGTGCTTAGCGGCATCTCAAAGCGCATGAAGTGACGAGTGAAATGCACTATTAAACTTCTAGGGTAGAGCAAACAGAGACCCGATTAGATCATTTTATATTATGGTTAATTTAAGAATTCAGCAAAATTCTATCACATTTGTTCAATTTACGTCGCTCCTATTTCAGATAGCGTACTGGGCTAGGCGGCATCTTCAAGCGCGTGGAAAGGCGAGTAAAATGCACTATTAAACTTCTATGATAGGGCAATCAGAGACCCGATTAGATCATTTAATATTTTGGTTAATATAAGGATTCAGCGTAATGCTATCACATTTGTTCAATTTACGTCGCTCCTATTACAGACAGCTTATTGGGCTTAGCGGCATCTCAAAGCGCATGAAATGACGAGTGAAATGCACTATTAAACTTCTAGGGTAGGGCAAACAGAGACCCGATTAGATCATTTTATATTATGGTTAATTTAAGAATTCAGCAAAATTCTATCACATTTGTTCAATTTACGTCGTTCCTACTTCAGATAGCGTCCTGGGCTAAGCGGCATCTAATAGCGCATGAAATGGCGAGTATAATGCACTATTAAACTTCTAGGATAAGGCAAACATAGACCCGATTAGATCATTTTATGTTATGGTTAATATAAGAATTCAGCGTAATTCTATCCCATTTGTTCAAGTTACGTCGCTCCTATTTCAGATAGCGTACTGGGCTAGGCGGCATCTTAAAGCGCGTGGAAAGGCGAGTAAAATGCCCTATTAAACATCTATGATAGGCCAATCAGAGACCCGATTAGATCATTTTATATTTTGTTTAATATAAGATTTCAGGGAAATTCTGTCTCACTTGTTCAATTTACGTCGCTCCTATTTCAGATAGCTTATTGGGCTAAGCGGCATCTCAAAGCGCAAGAAATGGCGAGTAAAATGCACTATTAAACTTCTAGGGTAGGGCAAACAGAGACCCGATTAGATCATTTTATATTTTGGTTAATATAAGAATTCAGCGAAATTCTATCACATTTGTTCAATTTACGTCGCTCCTATTTCAGATAGCGTATTGGGCTAAGCGGCATCTGAAAGCGCATGAAATGGCGAGTAAAATGCACTACTAAACTTCTAGGGTAGGGCTATCAGAGACCCGATTAGATCATTTTATATTTTGGTTAATATAAGAATTCAGTGAAATTCTAACACATTTGTTCAATTTACGTCGCTCCTATTTCAGATAGCGTACTGGGCTAGGCTGCATCTTAAAGCGCGTGGAATGGCGAGTAAAATGCACTATTAAACTTCTAGGATAAGGCAAACAGAGACCCGATTAGATCATTTTATATTACGGTTAATATAAGAATTCAGCAAAATTCTATCACATTTGTTCAATTTACGTCGTTCCTATTTCAGATAGCGTACTGGGCTAGGCGGCATCTTAAAGCGCGTGGAATGGCGAGTAAAATGCACTATTAAACTTCTATGATAGGGCAATCAGAGACCCGATTAGAACATTTAATATTTTGTTTAATATAAGAATTCAGCGTAATGCTATCACATTTGTTCAATTTACGTCGCTCCTATTTCAGATAGCGTATTGGGGTAAGCTGCATCTCAAAGCGCAAGACATGGCGAGTAAAATGCACTACTAAACTTCTAGGGTAGGGCAGACAAAGACCCGATTAAATCATTTTATATTACGGTTAATTTAAGAATTCAGCGAAATTCTATCACATTTGTTCAATTTACGTCGCTCCTATTACAGATAGCTTATTGTGCTTAGCGGCATCTCAAAGCGCATGAAGTGACGAGTGAAATGCACTATTAAACTTCTAGGGTTGGTCGAAGAAAGACCCGATTAGATCATTTTACATTAAGGTAAATATAAGATTTCAGGGACATTCTATCACATTTGTTTAATTTACGTCGCTGCTATTTCAGATAGCGTATTGGGCTAAGCGGCATCTCAAAGCGCATGAAATGGCGAATAAAATGCACTATTAAACTTCTAGGCGAGGGCGAACAGAGACCCGATTGGATCATTTTACATTTTGCTTAATAAAAGAATTCAGCGAAATTCTATCACATTTGCTCAATTTACGTCGCTCCTATTACAGATAGCTTATTGTGCTTAGCGGCATCTCAAAGCGCATGAAGTGACGAGTGAAATGCACTATTAAACTTCTAGGGTAGAGCAAACAGAGACCCGATTAGATCATTTTATATTATGGTTAATTTAAGAATTCAGCAAAATTCTATCACATTTGTTCAATTTACGTCGCTCCTATTTCAGATAGCGTACTGGGCTAGGCGGCATCTTCAAGCGCGTGGAAAGGCGAGTAAAATGCACTATTAAACTTCTATGATAGGGCAATCAGAGACCCGATTAGATCATTTAATATTTTGGTTAATATAAGAATTCAGCGTAATGCTATCACATTTGTTCAATTTACGTCGCTCCTATTACAGACAGCTTATTGGGCTTAGCGGCATCTCAAAGCGCATGAAATGACGAGTGAAATGCACTATTAAACTTCTAGGGTAGGGCAAACAGAGACCCGATTAGATCATTTTATATTATGGTTAATTTAAGAATTCAGCAAAATTCTATCACATTTGTTCAATTTACGTCGTTCCTACTTCAGATAGCGTCCTGGGCTAAGCGGCATCTAATAGCGCATGAAATGGCGACTATAATGCACTATTAAACTTCTAGGATAAGGCAAACATAGACCCGATTAGATCATTTTATGTTATGGTTAATATAAGAATTCAGCAAAATTCTATTACATTTGTTTAATTTACGTCGCTCCTATTTCAGATAGCGTTTTGGGCTAAGCGGCATCTCAAAGCGCATGAAATGGCGAGTAAAATGCACTATTATACTTCTAGTGTAGGGCAATCAGAGACCCGATTAGATCATTTTATATTTTGGTTAATATAAGAATTCAGCGAAATTCTATCACATTTGTTCAATTTACGTCGCTCCTATTTCATATAGCTTATTTGGCTAAGCGGCATCTCAAAGCGCATGAAATGACGAGTGAAATGCACTATTAAACTTCTAGGGTAGGGCGAACAGAGACCAGATTAGATCATTTTACATTAAGGTTAATATAAGAATTCAGCGTAATTCTGTCACATTTGTTCAACTTACGTAGCTCCTATTTCAGATAGCGTACTGGGCTAGGCGGCATCTTAAAGCGCGTAGAATGGCGAGTAAAATGCACTATTAAACTTCTATGATAGGGCAATCAGAGACCCGATTAGATCATTTTGTATTTTGGTTAATATAAGAATTCAGCGAAATTCTATCACATTTGTTCAATTTACGTCGCTCCTATTTCAGATAGCGTATTGGGCTAAGCGGCATCTCAAAGCGCATGGATTGACGAGTGAAATGCTCCATTAAACTTCTGGGATAGGGCGAACAGAAACCCGAATAGATCATTTTATATTATGGTTAATTTAAGAATTCAGCGAAATTCTATCACATTTGTTCAATTTACGTCGTTCCTATTTCAGATAGCGTACTGGGCTAGGCGGCATCTTAAAGCGCGTGGAAAGGCGAGTAAGATGCCCTATTAAACATCTATGATAGGCCAATCAGAGACCCGATTAGATCATTTTATATTTTGTTTAATATAAGATTTCAGGGAAATTCTGTCTCACTTGTTCAATTTACGTCGCTCCTATTTCAGATAGCTTATTGGGCTAAGCGGCATCTCAAAGCGCAAGAAATGGCGAGTAAAATGCACTATTAAACTTCTAGGGTAGGGCAAACAGAGACCCGATTAGATCATTTTATATTTTGGTTAATATAAGAATTCAGCGAAATTCTATCACATTTGTTCAATTTACGTCGCTCCTATTTCAGATAGCGTATTGGGCTAAGCGGCATCTGAAAGCGCATGAAATGGCGAGTAAAATGCACTACTAAACTTCTAGGGTAGGGCTATCAGAGACCCGATTAGATCATTTTATATTTTGGTTAATATAAGAATTCAGTGAAATTCTAACACATTTGTTCAATTTACGTCGCTCCTATTTCAGATAGCGTACTGGGCTAGGCTGCATCTTAAAGCGCGTGGAATGGCGAGTAAAATGCACTATTAAACTTCTAGGATAAGGCAAACAGAGACCCGATTAGATCATTTTATATTACGGTTAATATAAGAATTCAGCAAAATTCTATCACATTTGTTCAATTTACGTCGTTCCTATTTCAGATAGCGTACTGGGCTAGGCGGCATCTTAAAGCGCGTGGAATGGCGAGTAAAATGCACTATTAAACTTCTATGATAGGGCAATCAGAGACCCGATTAGATCATTTAATATTTTGGTTAATATAAGGATTCAGCGTAATGCTATCACATTTGTTCAATTTACGTCGCTCCTATTACAGACAGCTTATTGGGCTTAGCGGCATCTCAAAGCGCATGAAATGACGAGTGAAATGCACTATTAAACTTCTAGGGTAGGGCAAACAGAGACCCGATTAGATCATTTTATATTATGGTTAATTTAAGAATTCAGCAAAATTCTATCACATTTGTTCAATTTACGTCGTTCCTACTTCAGATAGCGTCCTGGGCTAAGCGGCATCTAATAGCGCATGAAATGGCGAGTATAATGCACTATTAAACTTCTAGGATAAGGCAAACAGAGACCCGATTAGATCATTTTATGTTATGGTTAATATAAGAATTCAGCGTAATTCTATCCCATTTGTTCAAGTTACGTCGCTCCAATTTCAGATAGCGTACTGGGCTAGGCGGCATCTTAAAGCGCGTGGAAAGGCGAGTAAAATGCCCTATTAAACATCTATGATAGGCCAATCAGAGACCCGATTAGATCATTTTATATTTTGTTTAATATAAGATTTCAGGGAAATTCTGTCTCACTTGTTCAATTTACGTCGCTCCTATTTCAGATAGCTTATTGGGCTAAGCGGCATCTCAAAGCGCAAGAAATGGCGAGTAAAATGCACTATTAAACTTCTAGGGTAGGGCAAACAGAGACCCGATTAGATCATTTTATATTTTGGTTAATATAAGAATTCAGCGAAATTCTATCACATTTGTTCAATTTACGTCGCTCCTATTTCAGATAGCGTATTGGGCTAAGCGGCATCTGAAAGCGCATGAAATGGCGAGTAAAATGCACTACTAAACTTCTAGGGTAGGGCAAACAGAGACCCGATTAGATCATTTTATATTATGGTTAATTTAAGAATTCAGCAAAATTCTATCACATTTGTTCAATTTACGTCGTTCCTACTTCAGATAGCGTCCTGGGCTAAGCGGCATCTAATAGCGCATGAAATGGCGAGTATAATGCACTATTAAACTTCTAGGATAAGGCAAACATAGACCCGATTAGATCATTTTATGTTATGGTTAATATAAGAATTCAGCGTAATTCTATCCCATTTGTTCAAGTTACGTCGCTCCTATTTCAGATAGCGTACTGGGCTAGGCGGCATCTTAAAGCGCGTGGAATGGCGAGTAAAATGAACTACTAAACTTCTATGATAGGGCAATCAGGCACTCGATTAGATCATTTTATATTTTGTTTAATATAAGATTTCAGGGAAATTCTATCTCATTTGTTCAATTTACGTCGCTCCTATTTCAGATAGCGTATTGGGCTAAGCGGCATCTCAAAGCGCATGAAATGGCGAGGAAAATGCACTATTAAACTTCTAGGGTAAGGCAAACAGAGACCCGATTAGATCATTTTATATTACGGTTAATATAAGAATTCAGAGTAATTCTATCACATTTGTTCAATTCACGTCGCCCCTATTTCAGATAGCGTATTGGGCTAAGCGGCATCTCAAAGCGCATGAAATGGCGAGTCAAATGCACTGTTAAACTTCTATGATAGGGAAATCAGAGACCCGATTTGATTATTTTATATTTTGGTTAATATAATAATTCAGCGAAATTCTAACACATTTGTTCCATTTACGTCGCTCCTATTTCAGATAGCGTACTGGGCTAGGCGGCATCTTAAAGCGCGTGGAATGGCGAGTAAAATGCACTATTAAACTTCAAGGGTAGGGCAAACGGAGACCCGATTAGATCATTTTATATTATGGTTAATTTAAGAATTCAGAAAAATTCTATCACGCTTGTTCAATTTACGTCGTTCCTATTTCAGGTAGCGTATTGGGCTATGCGGCATCTCAAAGCGCGAGAGATGGCGAGTAAAATGCACTATTAAACTTCTAGGGTAGGGCAAACAGAGACCCGATTAGATCATTTTACATTATGGTTAATAAAAGAATTCAGCGAAATTCTATCACATTTGTTCAACTTACGTCGCTGCTATTTCAGATAGCTTATTGGGCTTAGCGGCATCTGAAAGCGCATGAAATGGCGAGTAAAATTCACTATTAAACTTCTAGGGTAGGGCAAACAGAGACCCGATTAGATCATTTTATATTATGGTTAATTTAAGAATTCACCGAAATTCTATCACATTTGTTCAATTTACGTCGCTCCTATTTCAGATAGCGTATTGGGCTAAGCGGCATCTCAAAGCCCATGAAATGGCGATTAAAATGCACTATTAAACTTCTAGGGTAAGGCAAACAGGTACCCGATTAGATCATTTTATATTACGGTTAATATAAGAATTCAGCGTAATTCTATCACATTTGTTCAACTTACGTCACTCCTCTTTCAGATAGCGTACTGGGCTAGGCGGCATCTTAAAGCGCGTGGAATGGCGAGTAAAATGCACTATTAAACTTCTATGATAGGGCTATCAGAGACCCGATTAGATCATTTTATGTTTTGGTTAATATAAGAATTCAGCGAAATTCTATCACATTTGTTCAATTTACGTCGCTCCTATTTCAGATAGCGTATTGGGGTAAGCTGCATCTCAAAGCGCAAGACATGGCGAGTAAAATGCACTATTAAACTTCTAGGGTAGGGCAATCAGAGACCCGATTAGATCATTTTGTATTTTGGTTAATATAAGAATTCAGCGAAATTCTATTACATTTGTTTAATTTACGTCGCTCCTATTTCAGGTAGCGTTTTGGGCTAAGCGGCATCTCAAAGCGCATGAAATGGCGAGTATAATGCACTATTATACTTCTTGGCTAGGGCGAACAGAGACCCGATTAGATCATTTTATGTTTTGGTTAATATAAGAATTCAGCGAAATTCTATCACATTTGTTCAATTTACGTCGCTCCTATTTCAGATAGCGTATTGGGGTAAGCTGCATCTCAAAGCGCAAGACATGGCGAGTAAAATGCACTATTAAACTTCTAGGGTAGGGCAATCAGAGACCCGATTAGATCATTTTGTATTTTGGTTAATATAAGAATTCAGCGAAATTCTATTACATTTGTTTAATTTACGTCGCTCCTATTTCAGATAGCGTTTTGGGCTAAGCGGCATCTCAAAGCGCATGAAATGGCGAGTAAAATGCACTATTATACTTCTAGTGTAGGGCAATCAGAGACCCGATTAGATCATTTTATATTTTGGTTAATATAAGAATTCAGCGAAATTCTATCACATTTGTTCAATTTACGTCGCTCCTATTTCATATAGCTTATTTGGCTAAGCGGCATCTCAAAGCGCATGAAATGACGAGTGAAATGCACTATTAAACTTCTAGGGTAGGGCGAACAGAGACCAGATTAGATCATTTTACATTAAGGTTAATATAAGAATTCAGCGTAATTCTGTCACATTTGTTCAACTTACGTAGCTCCTATTTCAGATAGCGTACTGGGCTAGGCGGCATCTTAAAGCGCGTAGAATGGCGAGTAAAATGCACTATTAAACTTCTATGATAGGGCAATCAGAGACCCGATTAGATCATTTTGTATTTTGGTTAATATAAGAATTCAGCGAAATTCTATCACATTTGTTCAATTTACGTCGTTCCTATTTCAGATAGCGTATTGGGCTAAGCGGCATCTCAAAGCGCATGGATTGACGAGTGAAATGCTCCATTAAACTTCTGGGATAGGGCGAACAGAAACCCGAATAGATCATTTTATATTATGGTTAATTTAAGAATTCAGCGAAATTCTATCACATTTGTTCAATTTACGTCGTTCGTATTTCAGATAGCGTACTGGGCTAGGCGGCATCTTAAAGCGCGTGGAAAGGCGAGTAAAATACCCTATTAAACATCTATGATAGGCCAATCAGAGACCCGATTAGATCATTTTATATTTTGTTTAATATAAGATTTCAGGGAAATTCTGTCACACTTGTTCAATTTACGTCGCTTCTATTTCAGATAGCTTATTGGGCTAAGCGGCATCTCAAAGCGCAAGAAATGGCGAGTAAAATGCACTATTAAACTTCTAGGGTAGGGCAAACAGAGACCCGATTAGATCATTTTATATTTTGGTTAATATAAGAATTCAGCGAAATTCTATCACATTTGTTCAATTTACGTCGCTCCTATTTCAGATAGCGTATTGGGCTAAGCGGCATCTGAAAGCGCATGAAATGGCGAGTAAAATGCACTATTAAACTTCTAGGGTAGGGCAAACAGAGTCCCGATTAGATCATTTTATATTATGGTTAATTTAAGAATTCAGCGAAATTCTATCACATTTGTTCAATTTACGTCGCTACTATTTCAGATAGCGTATTGGGCTAAGCGGCATCTCAAAGCGCATGAAATGGCGAGTATAATGCACTATTAAACTTCTATGATAGGGCAATCAGAGACCCGATTAGAACATTTAATATTTTGGTTAATATAAGAATTCAGCGTAATGCTATCACATTTGTTCAATTTACGTCGCTCCTATTTCAGATAGCGTATTGGGGTAAGCTGCATCTCAAAGCGCAAGACATGGCGAGTAAAATGCACTACTAAACTTCTAGGGTAGGGCAGACAAAGACCCGATTAAATCATTTTATATTACGGTTAATTTAAGAATTCAGCGAAATTCTATCACATTTGTTCAATTTACGTCGCTCCTATTACAGATAGCTTATTGTGCTTAGCGGCATCTCAAAGCGCATGAAGTGACGAGTGAAATGCACTATTAAACTTCTAGGGTTGGTCGAAGAAAGACCCGATTAGATCATTTTACATTAAGGTAAATATAAGATTTCAGGGACATTCTATCACATTTGTTTAATTTACGTCGCTGCTATTTCAGATAGCGTATTGGGCTAAGCGGCATCTCAAAGCGCATGAAATGGCGAATAAAATGCACTATTAAACTTCTAGGCGAGGGCGAACAGAGACCCGATTGGATCATTTTACATTTTGCTTAATAAAAGAATTCAGCGAAATTCTATCACATTTGCTCAATTTACGTCGCTCCTATTACAGATAGCTTATTGTGCTTAGCGGCATCTCAAAGCGCATGAAGTGACGAGTGAAATGCACTATTAAACTTCTAGGGTAGATCAAACAGAGACCCGATTAGATCATTTTATATTATGGTTAATTTAAGAATTCAGCAAAATTCTATCACATTTGTTCAATTTACGTCGCTCCTATTTCAGATAGCGTACTGGGCTAGGCGGCATCTTCAAGCGCGTGGAAAGGCGAGTAAAATGCACTATTAAACTTCTATGATAGGGCAATCAGAGACCCGATTAGATCATTTAATATTTTGGTTAATATAAGAATTCAGCGTAATGCTATCACATTTGTTCAATTTACGTCGCTCCTATTACAGACAGCTTATTGGGCTTAGCGGCATCTCAAAGCGCATGAAATGACGAGTGAAATGCACTATTAAACTTCTAGGGTAGGGCAAACAGAGACCCGATTAGATCATTTTATATTATGGTTAATTTAAGAATTCAGCAAAATTCTATCACATTTGATCAATTTACGTCGTTCCTATTTCAGATAGCGTCCTGGGCTAAGCGGCATCTAATAGCGCATGATATGACGAGTGAAATGCACTATTAAACTTCAAGGGTAAGGCAAACAGGTACCCGATTAGATCATTTTATATTACGGTTAATATAAGAATTCAGCGTAATTCTATCACATTTGTTCAACTTACGTCACTCCTCTTTCAGATAGCGTACTGGGCTAGGCGGCATCTTAAAGCGCGTGGAATGGCGAGTAAAATGCACTATTAAACTTCTATGATAGGGCTATCAGAGACCCGATTAGATCATTTTATGTTTTGGTTAATATAAGAATTCAGCGAAATTCTATCACATTTGTTCAATTTACGTCGCTCCTATTTCAGATAGCGTATTGGGGTAAGCTGCATCTCAAAGCGCAAGACATGGCGAGTAAAATGCACTATTAAACTTCTAGGGTACGGCAATCAGAGACCCGATTAGATCATTTTGTATTTTGGTTAATATAAGAATTCAGCGAAATTCTATTACATTTGTTTAATTTACGTCGCTCCTATTTCAGATAGCGTTTTGGGCTAAGCGGCATCTCAAAGCGCATGAAATGGCGAGTAAAATGCACTATTATACTTCTAGTGTAGGGCAATCAGAGACCCGATTAGATCATTTTATATTATGCTTAATTTAAGAATTCAGCAAAATTCTATCACATTTGTTCAATTTACGTAGTTCCTATTTCAGATAGCATACTGGGCTAGGCGGTATCTTAAAGCGCGCGGAGTGGCGAGTAAAATGCACTATTAAACTTCTATGATAGGGCAATCAGAGACCCGATTAGATCATTTTATATTTTGGTTAATATAAGAATTCAGCGAAATTCTCTCACATTTGTTCAATTTACGTCGCTCCTATTTCAGATAGCTTATTGGGCTAAGCGGCATCTCAAAGCGCATGAAATGACGAGTGAAATGCACTATTAAACTTCTAGGGTAGGGCGAACAGAGACCAGATTAGATCATTTTACATTAAGGTTAATATAAGAATTCAGCGTAATTCTGTCACATTTGTTCAACTTACGTAGCTCCTATTTCAGATAGCGTACTGGGCTAGGCGGCATCTTAAAGCGCGTAGAATGGCGAATAAAATGCACTATTAAACTTCTATGATAGGGCAATCAGAGACCCGATTAGATCATTTTGTATTTTGGTTAATATAAGAATTCAGCGAAATTCTATCACATTTGTTCAATTTACGTCGCTCCTATTTCAGATAGCGTATTGGTCTAAGCGGCATCTCAAAGCGCATGGATTGACGAGTGAAATGCTCTATTAAACTTCTGGGGTAGGGCGAACAGAAACCCGAATAGATGATTTTATATTACGGTTAATTTAAGAATTCAGCAAAATTCTATCACATTTGTTTAATTTACATAGTTCCTATTTCAGATAGCATACTGGGCTAGGCGGTATCTTAAAGCGCGCGGAGTGGCGAGTAAAATGCACTATTAAACTTCTATGATAGGGCAATCAGAGACCCGATTAGATCATTTTATATTTTGGTTAATATAAGAATTCAGCGAAATTCTATCACATTTGTTCAATTTACGTCGCTCCTATTTCATATAGCTTATTTGGCTAAGCGGCATCTCAAAGCGCATGAAATGACGAGTGAAATGCACTATTAAACTTCTAGGGTAGGGCGAACAGAGACCAGATTAGATCATTTTACATTAAGGTTAATATAAGAATTCAGCGTAATTCTGTCACATTTGTTCAACTTACGTAGCTCCTATTTCAGATAGCGTACTGGGCTAGGCGGCATCATAAAGCGCGTAGAATGGCGAGTAAAATGCACTATTAAACTTCTATGATAGGGCAATCAGAGACCCGATTAGATCATTTTGTATTTTGGTTAATATAAGAATTCAGCGAAATTCTATCACATTTGTTCAATTTACGTCGCTCCTATTTCAGATAGCGTATTGGGCTAAGCGGCATCTCAATGCGCATGAAATGGCGAGTAACATGCACTATTAAACTTCTAGGATAAGGCAAACAGAGACCCGATTAGATCATTTTATATTACGGTTAATATAAGAATTCAGCGTAATTCTATCACATTTGTTCAACTTACGTCGCTCCTCTTTCAGATAGCGTACTGGGCTAGGCGGCATCTTAAAGCGCGTGGAATGGCGAGTAAAATGCACTATTAAACTTCTATGATAGGGCTATCAGAGACCCGATTAGATCATTTTATATTTTGGTTAATATAAGAATTCAGCGAAATTCTATCACATTTGTTCAATTTACGTCGCTCATATTTCAGATAGCGTACTGGGCTAAGCGGCATCTCAAAGCGCATGAAATGGCGAGTAAAATGCACTATTAAACTTCTAGGATAAGGCAAACAGAGACCCGATTAGATCATTTTATATTGCGGTTAATATAAGAATTCAGCGTAATTCTGTTACATTTGTTCAACTTACGTAGCTCCTATTTCAGATAGCGTACTGGGCTAGGCGGCAACTTAAAGCGCGTGGAATGGCGAGTAAAATGCACTACTAAACTTCTAGGGTAGGGCAAACAGAGACCCGATTAGATCATTTTATATTATGGTTAATATAAGAATTCAGCGTAATTCTATCACATTTGTTCAACTTACGTCGCTCCTATTTCAGATAGCGTACTGGGCTAGGCGGCATCTTAAAGCGCGTGGAAGGGCGAGTAAACTGCACTACTAAACTTCTAGGGTAGGGCAAACAGAGACCCGATTAGATCATTTTATATTACGGTTAATATAAGAATTCAGCGAAATTCTATCACATTTGTTCAATTTACGTCGTTCCTATTTCAGATAGCGTACTGGGCTAGGCGGCATCTTAAAGCGCGTGGAAAGGCGAGTAAAATACCCTATTAAACATCTATGATAGGCCAATCAGAGACCCGATTAGATCATTTTATATTTTGTTTAATATAAGATTTCAGGGAAATTCTGTCACACTTGTTCAATTTACGTCGCTTCTATTTCAGATAGCTTATTGGGCTAAGCGGCATCTCAAAGCGCAAGAAATGGCGAGTAAAATGCACTATTAAACTTCTAGGGTAGGGCAAACAGAGACCCGATTAGATCATTTTATATTTTGGTTAATATAAGAATTCAGCGAAATTCTATCACATTTGTTCAATTTACGTCGCTACTATTTCAGATAGCGTATTGGGCTAAGCGGCATCTCAAAGCGCATGAAATGGCGAGTATAATGCACTATTAAACTTCTATGATAGGGCTATCAGAGACCCGATTAGATCATTTTATATTTTGGTTAATATAAGAATTCAGTGAAATTCTAACACATTTGTTCAATTTACGTCGCTCCTATTTCAGATAGCGTACTGGGCTAGGCTGCATCATAAAGCGCGTGGAATTGCGAGTAAAATGCACTATTAAACTTCTAGGATAAGGTAAACAGAGACCCGATTAGATCATTTCATATTACGGTTAATATAAGAATTCAGCGTAATTCTATCACATTTGTTCAACTTACGTCGCTCCTCTTTCAGATAGCGTACTGGGCTAGGCGGCATCTTAAAGCGCGTGGAATGGCGAGTAAAATGCACTATTAAACTACTATGATAGGGCAATCAGAGACCCGATTAGATCATTTTATATTTTGGTTAATATAAGAATTCAGTGAAATTCTATCACATTTGTTCAATTTACGTCGCTCCTGTTTCAGTTAGCGTATTGGGCTAAGCAGCATCTCAAAGTCCATGAAATGGCGAGGAAAATGCACTATTAAACTTCTAGGGTAGGGCAAACAGAGACCCGATTAGATCATTTTATATAATGGTTAATTTAAGAATTCAGCAAAATTCTATCACATTTTTTCAATTTACGTCGCTCCTATTTCTGATAGCGTACTGGCCTAGGCGGCATCTTAAAGCGCGTGGAATGGCGAGTAAAATTGACTATTAAACTTCTAGGGTAGGGCAAACAGAGACCCGATTAGATCATTTTATATTATAGTTAATTTCAGAATTCAGCGAAATTCTATCACATTTGTTCAATTTACGTCGCTCCTATTTCAGATAGCGTATTGGGCTAAGCGGCATCTCAAAGCGCATGAAATGAGGAGTAAAATGCACTATTAAAGTTCTAGGGTAGGGCAAACAGAGACCCGATTAGATCATTTTATATTATGGTTAATTTAATCATTTAGCAAAATTCTATCACTTTTGTTCAATTTACGTCGTTCCTATTTCAGATAGCGTACTGGGCTAGGCGGCACCTTAAAGCGCGTGGAATGGCGAGTAAAATGCACTATTAAGCTTCTATGATAGGGCAATAAGAGACCCGATTAGATCATTTTATATTTTGGTTAATATAAGAATTCAGCGAAATTCTATCATATTTATTCAATTTACGTCGCTCCTATTTCAGATAGCTTATTGAGCTAAGCGGCATCTCAAAGCGCGTGAAATGAGGAGTGGAATGCACTATTAAACTTCTAGGGCAGGGCGAACAGAGACCCGATTAGATCATTTTACATTATGGTTAATATAAGAATTCAGGGAAATTCTAACACATTTGTTCAATTTACGTCTCTCCTATTTCAGATAGCGTATTGGGCAAGGCGGCATCTCAAAGCGCATGAAATGGCGAGTAAGATGTACTATTAAACTTCTAGGATAAGGCAAACAGAGAACCGATTAGATCATTTTATATTACGGATAATATAAGAATTCAGCGTAATTCTATCACATTTGTTCAACTTACGCCGCACCTGCTTGAGATAGCGTACTGGGCTAGGCGGCATCTTAAAGCGCGTGGAAGGGCGAGTAAAATGCACTATTAAACTTCTAGGGTAGTGCAAACAGAGACCCGATTAGATCATTTTATATTATGGATAATTTCAGAATTCAGCGAAATTCTATCACATTTGTTCAATGTACGTCGCTCCTATTTCAGATAGCGTATTGGGCTAAGCGGCATCTCAAAGCGCATGAAATGGCGAGTAAAATGCACTATTATACTTCTTGGCTAGGGCGAACAGAGACCCGATTAGATCATTTTATGTTTTGGTTAATATAAGAATTCAGCGAAATTCTATCACATTTGTTCAATTTACGTCGCTCCTATTTCAGATAGCGTATTGGGGTAAGCTGCATCTCAAAGCGCAAGACATGGCGAGTAAAATGCACTATTAAACTTCTAGGGTAGGGCAATCAGAGACCCGATTAGATCATTTTGTATTTTGGTTTATATAAGAATTCAGCGAAATTCTATTACACTTGTTTAATTTACGTCGCTCCTGTTTCAGATAGCGTATTGGGCTAAGCGGCATCTCAAAGCGCATGAAATGGCGAGTAAAATGCACTATTATACTTCTAGTGTAGGGCAGTCAGAGACCCGATTAGATCATTTTATATTATGCTTAATTTAAGAATTCAGCAAAATTCTGTCACATTTGTTCAATTTACGAAGTTCCTATTTCAAATAGCATACTGGGCTAGGCGGTATCTTAAAGCGCGCGGAATGGCGAGTAAAATGCACTATTAAGCTTCTATGATAGGGCAATCAGAGACCCGATTAGATCATTTTATATTTTGGTTAATATAAGAATTCAGCGAAATTCTATCACATTTGTTCAATTTACGTCGCTCCTATTTCAGATAGCTTATTGAGCTAAGCGGCATTTCAATGCGCATGAAATGACGAGTGAAATGCACTATTAAACTTCTAGGGTAGGGCGAACAGAGACCAGATTCGATCATTTTACATTAAGGTTAATATAAGAATTCAGCGTAATTCTGTCACATTTGTTCAACTTACGTAGCTCCTATTTCAGATAGCGTACTGGGCTAGGCGGCATCTTAAAGCGCGTAGAATGGCGTGTAAAATGCACTATTAAACTTCTATGATAGGGCAATCAGAGACCCGATTAGATCATTTTGTATTTTGGTTAATATAAGAATTCAGCGAAATTCTATCACATTTGTTCAATTTATGTCGCCCCTATTTCAGATAGCGTATTGGGCTAAGCGGCATCTCAAAGCGCATGTATTGACGAGTGAAATGCTCTATTAAACTTCTGGGGTAGGGCGAACAGAAACCCGAATAGATCATTTTATATTACGGTTAATATAAGAATTCAGCGAAATTCTATCACATTTGTTCAATTTACGTCGCTCCTATTTCAGATAGCGTATTGGGCTAAGCGGCATATCAATGCGCATGAAATGGCGAGTAACATGCACTATTAAACTTCTAGGATAAGGCAAACAGAGACCCGATTAGATCATTTTATATTACGGTTAATATAAGAATTCAGCGTAATTCTATCACATTTGTTCAACTTACGTCGCTCCTCTTTCAGATAGCGCACTGGGCTAGGCGGCATCTTAAAGCGCGTGGAATGGCGAGTAAAATGCACTATTAAACTTCTATGATAGGGCTATCAGAGACCCGATTAGATCATTTTATATTTTGGTTAATATAAGAATTCAGCGAAATTCTATCACATTTGTTCAATTTACGTCGCTCCTATTTCAGATAGCGTACTGGTCTAGGCGGCATCTTAAAGCGCGTGGAAGGGTGAGTAAAATGCATTACTAATCTTCCATGATAGGGCAATCAGAGACCGGATTAGATCATTTTATATTTTGTTTTATATAAGATTTCAGGGAAATTCTATCACATTTGTTCAATTTACGTCGTTCCTATTTCAGATAGCGTACTGGGCTAGGCGGCATCTTAAAGCGCGTGGAAAGGCGAGTAAAATGCCCTATTAAACATCTATGATAGGCCAATCAGAGACCCGATTAGATCATTTTATATTTTGTTTAATATAAGATTTCAGGGAAATTCTGTCTCACTTGTTCAATTTACGTCGCTCCTATTTCAGATAGCTTATTGGGCTAAGCGGCATCTCAAAGCGCAAGAAATGGCGAGTAAAATGCACTATTAAACTTCTAGGGTAGGGCAAACAGAGACCCGATTAGATCATTTTATATTTTGGTTAATATAAGAATTCAGCGAAATTCTACCACATTTGTTCAATTTACGTCGCTCCTATTTCAGATAGCGTATTGGGCTAAGCGGCATCTGAAAGCGCATGAAATGGCGAGTAAAATGCACTACTAAACTTCTAGGATAAGGTAAACAGAGACCCGATTAGATCATTTTATATTACGGTTAATATAAGAATTCAGCGTAATTCTATCACATTTGTTCAACTTACGTCGCTCCTCTTTCAGATAGCGTACTGGGCTAGGCGGCATCTTAAAGCGCGTGGAATGGCGAGTAAAATGCACTATTAAACTACTATGATAGGGCAATCAGAGACCCGATTAGATCATTTTATATTTTGGTTAATATAAGAATTCAGTGAAATTCTAACACATTTGTTCAATTTACGTCGCTCCTATTTCAGATAGCGTACTGGGCTAGGCTGCATCTTAAAGCGCATGGAATGGCGAGTAAAATGCACTATTAAACTTCTAGGATAAGGCAAACAGAGACCCGATTAGATCATTTTATATTACGGTTAATATAAGAATTCAGCAAAATTCTATCACATTTGTTCAATTTACGTCGTTCCTATTTCAGATAGCGTACTGGGCTAGGCGGCATCTTAAAGCGCGTGGAATGGCGAGTAAAATGCACTATTAAACTTCTATGATAGGGCAATCAGAGACCCGATTAGAACATTTAATATTTTGGTTAATATAAGAATTCAGCGTAATGCTATCACATTTGTTCAATTTACGTCGCTCCTATTTCAGATAGCGTATTGGGGTAAGCTGCATCTCAAAGCGCAAGACATGGCGAGTAAAATACACTACTAAACTTCTAGGGTAGGGCAGACAAAGACCCGATGAAATCATTTTATATTACGGTTAATTTAAGAATTCAGCGAAATTCTATCACATTTGTTCAATTTACGTCGCTCCTATTACAGATAGCTTATTGTGCTTAGCGGCATCTCAAAGCGCATGAAGTGACGAGTGAAATGCACTATTAAACTTCTAGGGTTGGTCGAAGAAAGACCCGATTAGATTTTACATTAAGGTAAATATAAGATTTCAGGGACATTCTATCACATTTGTTTAATTTACGTCGCTGCTATTTCAGATAGCGTATTGGGCTAAGCGGCATCTCAAAGCGCATGAAATGGCGAATAAAATGCACTATTAAACTTCTAGGCGAGGGCGAACAGAGACCCGATTAGATCATTTTACATTTTGCTTAATAAAAGAATTCAGCGAAATTCTATCACATTTGCTCAATTTACGTCGCTCCTATTACAGATAGCTTATTGTGCTTAGCGGCATCTCAAAGCGCATGAAGTGACGAGTGAAATGCACTATTAAACTTCTAGGGTAGAGCAAACAGAGACCCGATTAGATCATTTTATATTATGGTTAATTTAAGAATTCAGCAAAATTCTATCACATTTGTTCTATTTACGTCGCTCCTATTTCAGATAGCGTACTGGGCTAGGCGGCATCTTCAAGCGCGTGGAAAGGCGAGTAAAATGCACTATTAAACTTCTATGATAGGGCAATCAGAGACCCGATTAGATCATTTAATATTTTGGTTAATATAAGAATTCAGCGTAATGCTATCACATTTGTTCAATTTACGTCGCTCCTATTACAGACAGCTTATTGGGCTTAGCGGCATCTCAAAGCGCATGAAATGACGAGTGAAATGCACTATTAAACTTCTAGGGTAGGGCAAACAGAGACCCGATTAGATCATTTTATATTATGGTTAATTTAAGAATTCAGCAAAATTCTATCACATTTGTTCAATTTACGTCGTTCCTATTTCAGATAGCGTCCTGGGCTAAGCGGCATCTAATAGCGCATGAAATGGCGAGTATAATGCACTATTAAACTTCTAGGATAAGGCAAACATAGACCCGATTAGATCATTTTATGTTATGGTTAATATAAGAATTCAGCGTAATTCTATCCCATTTGTTCAAGTTACGTCGCTCCTATTTCAGATAGCGTACTGGGCTAGGCGGCATCTTAAAGCGCGTGGAATGGCGAGTAAAATGAACTACTAAACTTCTATGATAGGGCAATCAGGCACTCGATTAGATCATTTTATATTTTGTTTAATATAAGATTTCAGGGAAATTCTATCTCATTTGTTCAATTTACGTCGCTCGTATTTCAGATAGCGTATTGGGCTAAGCGGCATCTCAAAGCGCATGAAATGGCGAGGAAAATGCACTATTAAACTTCTAGGGTAAGGCAAACAGAGACCCGATTAGATCATTTTATATTACGGTTAATATAAGAATTCAGAGTAATTCTATCACATTTGTTCAATTTACGTCGCCCCTATTTCAGATAGCGTATTGGGCTAAGCGGCATCTCAAAGCGCATGAAATGGCGAGTCAAATGCACTGTTAAACTTCTATGATAGGGAAATCAGAGACCCGACTTGATTATTTTATATTTTGGTTAATATAAGAATTCAGCGTAATGCTATCACATTTGTTCAATTTACGTCGCTCCTATTACAGATAGCGTATTGGGCTAAGCGGCATCTCAAAGCGCATGAAATGGCGAATAAAATGAGCTATTAAACTTCTAGGCTAGGGCGAACAGAGACCCGATTAGATCATTTTACATTATGGTTAATAAAAGAATTCAGCGAAATTCTATCACATTTGTTCAACTTACGTCGCTGATATTTCAGATAGCGTATTGGGCTATGCGGCATCGCAAAGCGCAAGAAATGGCGAGTAAAATGCACTCTTAAACTTCTATGATAGGGCAATCGGAGATCCGATTAGATCATTTTACATTTTGTTTAATATAAGATTTCAGGGACATTCTATCACATTTGCTTAATTTACGTCGCTGCTATTTCAGATAGCTTATTGGGCTTAGCGGCATCTGAAAGCGCATGAAATGGCGAGTAAAATTCACTATTAAACTTCTAGGGTAGGGCAAACAGAGACCCGATTAGATCATTTTATATTATGGTTAATTTAAGAATTCACCGAAATTCTATCACATTTGTTCAATTTACGTCGCTCCTATTTCAGATAGCGTATTGGGCTAAGCGGCATCTCAAAGCCCATGAAATGGCGATTAAAATGCACTATTAAACTTCTAGGGTAAGGCAAACAGGTACCCGATTAGATCATTTTATATTACGGTTAATATAAGAATTCAGCGTAATTCTATCACATTTGTTCAACTTACGTCACTCCTCTTTCAGATAGCGTACTGGGCTAGGCGGCATCTTAAAGCGCGTGGAATGGCGAGTAAAATGCACTATTAAACTTCTATGATAGGGCTATCAGAGACCCGATTAGATCATTTTATGTTTTGGTTAATATAAGAATTCAGCGAAATTCTATCACATTTGTTCAATTTACGTCGCTCCTATTTCAGATAGCGTATTGGGCTAAGCGGCATCTCAAAGCCCATGAATTGGCGATTAAAATGCACTATTAAACTTCTAGGGTAAGGCAAACAGGTACCCGATTAGATCATTTTATATTACGGTTAATATAAGAATTCAGCGTAATTCTATCACATTTGTTCAACTTACGTCACTCCTCTTTCAGATAGCGTACTGGGCTGGGCGGCATCTTAAAGCGCGTGGAATGGCGAGTAAAATGCACTATTAAACTTCTATGATAGGGCTATCAGAGACCCGATTAGATCATTTTATGTTTTGGTTAATATAAGAATTCAGCGAAATTCTATCACATTTGTTCAATTTACGTCGCTCCTATTTCAGATAGCGTATTGGGGTAAGCTGCATCTCAAAGCGCAAGACATGGCGAGTAAAATGCACTATTAAACTTCTAGGGTAGGGCAATCAGAGACCCGATTAGATCATTTTGTATTTTGGTTAATATAAGAATTCAGCGAAATTCTATTACATTTGTTTAATTTACGTCGCTCCTATTTCAGATAGCGTTTTGGGCTAAGCGGCATCTCAAAGCGCATGAAATGGCGAGTAAAATGCACTATTATACTTCTAGTGTAGGGCAATCAGAGACCCGATTAGATCATTTTATATTTTGGTTAATATAAGAATTCAGCGAAATTCTATCACATTTGTTCAATTTACGTCGCTCCTATTTCATATAGCTTATTTGGCTAAGCGGCATCTCAAAGCGCATGAAATGACGAGTGAAATGCACTATTAAACTTCTAGGGTAGGGCAAACAGAGACCCCATTAGATCATTTCATACTATGGTTAATTTAAGAATTCAGCAAAATTCTATCACATTTGTTCAATTTACGTCGTTCCTATTTCAGATAGCGTCCTGGGCTAAGCGGCATCTAATAGCGCATGAAATGGCGAGTATAATGAACTATTAAACTTCTAGGATAAGGCAAACAGAGACACGATTAGATCATTTTATGTTATGGTTAATATAAGAATTCAGCGTAATTCTATCCCATTTGTTCAAGTTACGTCGCTCCTATTTCAGATAGCGTACTGGGCTAGGCGGCATCTTAAAGCGCGCGGAATGGCGAGTAAAATGCACTATTAAACTTCAAGGGTAGGGCAAACGGAGACCCGATTAGATCATTTTATATTATGGTTAATTTAAGAATTCAGAAAAATTCTATCACGTTTGTTCAATTTACGTCGTTCCTATTTCAGATAGCGTATTGGGCTATGCGGTATCTCAAAGCGCATGAAATGACGAGTAAAATGCACTGTTAAACTTCTAGGATAAGGCAAACAGAGACCCGATTAGATCATTTTATGTTATGGTTAATATAAGAATTCAGCGTAATTCTATCCCATTTGTTCAAGTTACGTCGCTCCTATTTCAGATAGCGTACTGGGCTAGGCGGTATCTCAAAGCGCGTGGAAGGGCGAGTCAAATGCACTACTAAACTTCTATGATAGGGCAATCAGAGACCCGATTAGATCATTTTATATTTTGGTTAATATAAGAATTCAGCGAAATTCTCTCACATTTGTTCAATTTACGTCGCTGATATTTCAGATAGCGTATTGGAATAAGCGGCATCTCAAAGCGCAAGAAATGTCGAGTAAAATGCACTATTAAACTTCTAGGGTAGTGCAAACAGAGACCCGATAAGTACATTTTATATTATGGTTAATTTAAGAATTCAGCGAAATTCTCTCAGATTTGTTCAATTTACGTCGCTGATATTTCAGATAGCGTATTGGGCTAAGCGGCATCTCAAAGCGCGAGAAATGGCGAGTAAAATGCACTATTAAACTTCTAGGGTAGGGCAAACAGAGACCCGATTAGATCATTTTATATTTTGGTTAATATAAGAATTCAGCGAAATTCTATCACATTGGTTCAATTTACGTCGCTCCTATTTCAGATAGCGTATTGGGCTAAGCGGCATCTCAAAGCGCATGAAATGACGAATAAAATGCACAATTAAGCTTCTACGCTAGGGCGAACAGAGACCCGATTAGATCATCTTACGTTATGGTTAATAAAAGAATTCAGCGAAATTCTATCACATTTGTTCAATTTACGTCGCTGATATTTCAGATAGCGTATTGAGCTAAGCGGCATCTCAAAGCGCGAGAAATGGCGAGTAAAATGCACTATTAAACTTCTAGGATAAGGCAAACAGAGACCCGATTAGATCATTTTATATTACGGTTAATATAAGAATTCAGCGTAATTCTATCACATTTGTTCAACTTACGTCGCTCCTATTTCAGATAGCGTACTGGGCTAGGCGGCATCTTAAAGCGCGTGGAATGGCGAGTAAAATGCACTATTAAACTTCTATGATAGGGCTATCAGAGACCCGATTAGATCATTTCATGTTTTGGTTAATATAAGAATTCAGCGAAATTCTATCACATTTGTTCAATTTACGTCGCTCCTATTTCAGATAGCGTATTGGGCTAAGCGGCATCTCAAAGCCCATGAAATGGCGATTAAAATGCACTATTAAACTTCTAGGGTAAGGCAAACAGGTACCCGATTAGATCATTTTATATTACGGTTAATATAAGAATTCAGCGTAATTCTATCACATTTGTTCAACTTACGTCACTCCTCTTTCAGATAGCGTACTGGGCTGGGCGGCATCTTAAAGCGCGTGGAATGGCGAGTAAAATGCACTATTAAACTTCTATGATAGGGCTATCAGAGACCCGATTAGATCATTTTATGTTTTGGTTAATATAAGAATTCAGCGAAATTCTATCACATTTGTTCAATTTACGTCGCTCCTATTTCAGATAGCGTATTGGGGTAAGCTGCATCTCAAAGCGCAAGACATGGCGAGTAAAATGCACTATTAAACTTCTAGGGTAGGGCAATCAGAGACCCGATTAGATCATTTTGTATTTTGGTTAATATAAGAATTCAGCGAAATTCTATTACATTTGTTTAATTTACGTCGCTCCTATTTCAGATAGCGTTTTGGGCTAAGCGGCATCTCAAAGCGCATGAAATGGCGAGTAAAATGCACTATTATACTTCTAGTGTAGGGCAATCAGAGACCCGATTAGATCATTTTATATTATGGTTAATTTAAGAATTCAGCGAAATTCTATCACATTTGTTCAATTTACGTCGCTCCTATTAAAGATAGCGTATTGGGCTAAGCGGCATCTGAAAGCGCATGAAATGGCGAGTAAAATGCACTATTAAACTTCTAGGGTAAGGCAAACAGATACCCGATTAGATCATTTTATATTACGGTTAATATAAGAATTCAGCGTAATTCTATCACATTTGTTCAACTTACGTCGCTCCTATTTCAGATAGCGTACTGGGCTAGGCGGCATCTTAAAGCGCGTGGAAGGGCGTATAAACTGCACTACTAAACTTCTAGGGCAGGGCAAACAGAGACCCGATTAGATCATTTTATATTACGGTTAATATAAGAATTCAGCGAAATTCTATCACATTTGTTCAATTTACGTCGTTCCTATTTCAGATAGCGTACTGGGCTAGGCGGCATCTTAAAGCGCGTGGAAAGGCGAGTAAAATACCCTATTAAACATCTATGATAGGCTAATCAGAGACCCGATTAGATCATTTTATATTTTGTTTAATATAAGATTTCAGGGAAATTCTGTCACACTTGTTCAATTTACGTCGCTTCTATTTCAGATAGCTTATTGGGATAAGCGGCATCTCAAAGCGCAAGAAATGGCGAGTAAAATGCACTATTAAACTTCTAGGGTAGGGCAAACAGAGACCCGATTAGATCATTTTATATTTTGGTTAATATAAGAATTCAGTGAAATTCTAACACATTTGTTCAATTTACGTCGCTCCTATTTCAGATAGCGTACTGGGCTAGGCTGCATCATAAAGCGCGTGGAATTGCGAGTAAAATGCACTATTAAACTTCTAGGATAAGGTAAACAGAGACCCGATTAGATCATTTTATATTACGGTTAATATAAGAATTCAGCGTAATTCTATCACATTTGTTCAACTTACGTCGCTCCTCTTTCAGATAGCGTACTGGGCTAGGCGGCATCTTAAAGCGCGTGGAATGGCGAGTAAAATGCACTATTAAACTACTATGATAGGGCAATCAGAGACCCGATTAGATCATTTTATATTTTGGTTAATATAAGAATTCAGTGAAATTCTATCACATTTGTTCAATTTACGTCGCTCCTATTTCAGTTAGCGTATTGGGCTAAGCAGCATCTCAAAGTCCATGAAATGGCGAGGAAAATGCACTATTAAACTTCTATGATAGGGCTATCAGAGACCCGATTAGATCATTTTATATTTTGGTTAATATAAGAATTCAGCGAAATTCTATCACATTTGTTCAATTTACGTCGCTCATATTTCAGATAGCGTACTGGGCTAAGCGGCATCTCAAAGCGCATGAAATGGCGAGTAAAATGCACTATTAAACTTCTAGGATAAGGCAAACAGAGACCCGATTAGATCATTTTATATTGCGGTTAATATAAGAATTCAGCGTAATTCTGTTACATTTGTTCAACTTACGTAGCTCCTATTTCAGATAGCATACTGGGCTAGGCGGCAACTTAAAGCGCGTGGAATGGCGAGTAAAATGCACTACTAAACTTCTAGGGTAGGGCAAACAGAGACCCGATTAGATCATTTTATATTATGGTTAATTTAAGAATTCAGCAAAATTCTATCACATTTGTTCAATTTATGTCGCTCCTATTTCAGATAGCGTACTGGGCTAGGCGGCATCTTAAAGCGCGTGGAAGGGTGAGTAAAATGCACTACTAATCTTCTATGATAGGGCAATCAGAGACCCGATTAGATCATTTTATATTTTGTTTTATATAAGATTTCAGGGAAATTCTATCACATTTGTTCAATTCACGTCGCTCCTATTTCAGATAGCTTATTGGTCTTAGCGGCATCTCGAAGCGCATGAAATGTCAAGTGAAATGCACTATTAAACTTCTAGGGTAGGGCAAATAGAGACCCGATTAGATCATTTTATATTATGGTTAATTTAAGAATTCAGCGAAATTCTATCACATTTGTTCAATTTACGTCGCTCCTATTAAAGATAGCGTATTGGGCTAAGCGGCATCTGAAAGCGCATGAAATGGCGAGTAAAATGCACTATTAAACTTCTAGGGTAAGGCAAACAGATACCCGATTAGATCATTTTATATTACGGTTAATATAAGAATTCAGCGTAATTCTATCACATTTGTTCAACTTACGTCGCTCCTATTTCAGATAGCGTACTGGGCTAGGCGGCATCTTAAAGCGCGTGGAAGGGCGAGTAAACTGCACTACTAAACTTCTAGGGTAGGGCAAACAGAGACCCGATTAGATCATTTTATATTACGGTTAATATAAGAATTCAGCGAAATTCTATCACATTTGTTCAACTTACGTCGTTCCTATTTCAGATAGCGTACTGGGCTAGGCGGCATCTTAAAGCGCGTGGAAAGGCGAGTAAAATACCCTATTAAACATCTATGATAGGCCAATCAGAGACCCGATTAGATCATTTTATATTTTGTTTAATATAAGATTTCAGGGAAATTCTGTCACACTTGTTCAATTTACGTCGCTTCTATTTCAGATAGCTTATTGGGCTAAGCGGCATCTCAAAGGGCATGAAATGGCGAGTAAAATGCACTATTAAACTTCTAGGGTAGGGCAAACAGAGTCCCGATTAGATCATTTTATATTTTGGTTAATATAAGAATTCAGCGAAATTCTATCACATTTGTTCAATTTACGTCGCTCCTATTTCAGATAGCGTATTGGGCTAAGCGGCATCTGAAAGCGCATGAAATGGCGAGTAAAATGCACTATTAAACTTCTAGGGTAGGGCAAACAGAGTCCCGATTAGATCATTTTATATTATGGTTAATTTAAGAATTCAGCGAAATTCTATCACATTTGTTCAATTTACGTCGCTACTATTTCAGATAGCGTATTGGGCTAAGCGGCATCTCAAAGCGCATGAAATGGTGAGTATAATGCACTATTAAACTTCTACGATAGGGCTATCAGAGACCCGATTAGATCATTTTATATTTTGGTTAATATAAGAATTCAGTGAAATTCTAACACATTTGTTCAATTTACGTCGCTCCTATTTCAGATAGCGTACTGGGCTAGGCTGCATCATAAAGCGCGTGGAATTGCGAGTAAAATGCACTATTAAACTACTATGATAGGGCAATCAGAGACCCGATTAGATCATTTTATGTTTTGGTTAATATAAGAATTCAGTGAAATTCTATCACATTTGTTCAATTTACGTCGCTCCTATTTCAGTTAGCGTATTGGGCTAAGCAGCATCTCAAAGTCCATGAAATGGCGAGGAAAATGCACTATTAAACTTCTAGGGTAGGGCAAACAGAGACCCGATTAGATCATTTTATATAATGGTTAATTTAAGAATTCAGCAAAATTCTATCACATTTTTTCAATTTACGTCGCTCCTATTTCTGATAGCGTACTGGCCTAGGCGGCATCTTAAAGCGCGTGGGATGGCGAGTAAAATTGACTATTAAACTTCTAGGGTAGGGCAAACAGAGACCCGATTAGATCATTTTATATTATAGTTAATTTCAGAATTCAGCGAAATTCTATCACATTTGTTCAATTTACGTCGCTCCTATTTCAGATAGCGTATTGGGCTAAGCGGCATCTCAAAGCGCATGAAATGAGGAGTAAAATGCACTGTTAAAGTTCTAGGGTAGGGCAAACAGAGACCCGATTAGATCATTTTATATTATGGTTAATTTAAGAATTCAGCGAAATTCTATCACATTTGTTCAATTTACGTCGCTCCTATTAAAGATAGCGTATTGGGCTAAGCGGCATCTGAAAGCGCATGAAATGGCGAGTAAAATGCACTATTAAACTTCTAGGGTAAGGCAAACAGATACCCGATTAGATCATTTTATATTACGGTTAATATAAGAATTCAGCGTAATTCTATCACATTTGTTCAACTTACGTCGCTCCTATTTCAGATAGCGTACTGGGCTAGGCGGCATCTTAAAGCGCGTGGAAGGGCGAGTAAACTGCACTACTAAACTTCTAGGGTAGGGCAAACAGAGACCCGATTAGATCATTTTATATTACGGTTAATATAAGAATTCAGCGAAATTCTATCACATTTGTTCAACTTACGTCGTTCCTATTTCAGATAGCGTACTGGGCTAGGCGGCATCTTAAAGCGCGTGGAAAGGCGAGTAAAATACCCTATTAAACATCTATGATAGGCCAATCAGAGACCCGATTAGATCATTTTATATTTTGTTTAATATAAGATTTCAGGGAAATTCTGTCACACTTGTTCAATTTACGTCGCTTCTATTTCAGATAGCTTATTGGGCTAAGCGGCATCTCAAAGCGCAAGAAATGGCGAGTAAAATGCACTATTAAACTTCTAGGGTAGGGCAAACAGAGACCCGATTAGATCATTTTATATTTTGGTTAATATAAGAATTCAGCGAAATTCTATCACATTTGTTCAATTTACGTCGCTCCTATTTCAGATAGCGTATTGGGCTAAGCGGCATCTGAAAGCGCATGAAATGGCGAGTAAAATGCACTATTAAACTTCTACGATAGGGCTATCAGAGACCCGATTAGATCATTTCATATTTTGGTTAATATAAGAATTCAGTGAAATTCTAACACATTTGTTCAATTTACGTCGCTCCTATTTCAGATAGCGTACTGGGCTAAGCGGCATCTCAAAGCGCGTGGAATTGCGAGTAAAATGCACTATTAAACTTCTAGGATAAGGTAAACAGAGACCCGATTAGATCATTTTATATTACGGTTAATATAAGAATTCAGCGTAATTCTATCACATTTGTTCAACTTACGTCGCTCCTCTTTCAGATAGCGTACTGGGCTAGGCGGCATCTTAAAGCGCGTGGAATGGCGAGTAAAATGCACTATTAAACTACTATGATAGGGCAATCAGAGACCCGATTAGATCATTTTATATTTTGGTTAATATAAGAATTCAGTGAAATTCTATCACATTTGTTCAATTTACGTCGCTCCTATTTCAGTTAGCGTATTGGGCTAAGCAGCATCTCAAAGTCCATGAAATGGCGAGGAAAATGCACTATTAAACTTCTAGGGTAGGGCAAACAGAGACCCGATTAGATCATTTTATATAATGGTTAATTTAAGAATTCAGCAAAATTCTATCACATTTGTTCAATTTACGTCGCTCCTATTTCAGATAGCGTATTGGGCTAAGCGGCATCTCAAAGCGCATGAAATGAGGAGTAAAATGCACTATTAAAGTTCTAGGGTAGGGCAAACAGAGACCCGATTAGATCATTTTATATTATGGTTAATTTAATCATTCAGCAAAATTCTATCACTTTTGTTCAATTTACGTCGTTCCTATTTCAGATAGCGTACTGGGCTAGGCGGCACCTTAAAGCGCGTGGAATGGCGAGTAAAATGCACTATTAAGCTTCTATGATAGGGCAATAAGAGACCCGATTAGATCATTTTATATTTTGGTTAATATAAGAATTCAGCGAAATTCTATCATATTTATTCAATTTACGTCGCTCCTATTTCAGATAGCTTATTGAGCTAAGCGGCATCTCAAAGCGCATGAAATGAGGAGTGGAATGCACTATTAAACTTCTAGGGCAGGGCGAACAGAGACCCGATTAGATCATTTTACATTATGGTTAATATAAGAATTCAGGGAAATTCTAACACATTTGTTCAATTTACGTCTCTCCTATTTCAGATAGCGTATTGGGCTAGGCGGCATCTCAAAGCGCATGAAATGGCGAGTAAGATGTACTATTAAACTTCTAGGATAAGGCAAACAGAGAACCGATTAGATCATTTTATATTACGGTTAATATAAGAATTCAGCGTAATTCTATCACATTTGTTCAATTTACGTCGCTCCTATTTCATATAGCTTATTTGGCTAAGCGGCATCTCAAAGCGCATGAAATGAGGAGTAAAATGCACTATTAAAGTTCTAGGGTAGGGCAAACAGAGACCCGATTAGATCATTTTATATTATGGATAATTTCAGAATTCAGCGAAATTCTATCACATTTGTTCAATTTACGTCGCTCCTATTTCAGATAGCGTATTGGGCTAAGCGGCATCTCAAAGCGCATGAAATGGCGAGTAAAATGCACTATTATACTTCTTGGCTAGGGCGAACAGAGACCCGATTAGATCATTTTATGTTTGGGTTAATATAAGAATTCAGCGAAATTCTATCACATTTGTTCAATTTACGTCGCTCCTATTTCAGATAGCGTATTGGGGTAAGCTGCATCTCAAAGCGCAAGACATGGCGAGTAAAATGCACTATTAAACTTCTAGGGTAGGGCAATCAGAGACCCGATTAGATCATTTTGTATTTTGGTTTATATAAGAATTCAGCGAAATTCTATTACACTTGTTTAATTTACGTCGCTCCTGTTTCAGATAGCGTATTGGGCTAAGCGGCATCTCAAAGCGCATGAAATGGCGAGTAAAATGCACTATTATACTTCTAGTGTAGGGCAGTCAGAGACCCGATTAGATCATTTTATATTATGCTTAATTTAAGAATTCAGCAAAATTCTATCACATTTGTTCAATTTACGTAGTTCCTATTTCAGATAGCATACTGGGCTAGGCGGTATCTTAAAGCGCGCGGAGTGGCGAGTAAAATGCACTATTAAACTTCTATGATAGGGCAATCAGAGACCCGATTAGATCATTTTATATTTTGGTTAATATAAGAATTCAGCGAAATTCTATCACATTTGTTCAATTTACGTCGCTCCTATTTCATATAGCTTATTTGGCTAAGCGGCATCTCAAAGCGCATGAAATGACGAGTGAAATGCACTATTAAACTTCTAGGGTAGGGCGAACAGAGACCAGATTAGATCATTTTACATCAAGGTTAATATAAGAATTCAGCGTAATTCTGTCACATTTGTTCAACTTACGTAGCTCCTATTTCAGATAGCGTACTGGACTAGGCGGCATCTTAAAGCGCGTAGAATGGCGAGTAAAATGCACTATTAAACTTCTATGATAGGGCAATCAGAGACACGATTAGGTCATTTTGTATTTTGGTTAATATAAGAATTCAGCGAAATTCTATCACATTTGTTCAATTTACGTCGCTCCTATTTCAGATAGCGTATTGGGCTAAGCGGCATCTCAAAGCGAATGGATTGACGTGTGAAATGCTCTATTAAACTTCTGGGATAGGGCGAACAGAAACCCGAATAGATCATTTTATATTACGGTTAATATAAGAATTCAGCGAAATTCTATCACATTTGTTCAATTTACGTCGCTCCTATTTCAGATAGCGTACTGGGCTAGGCGGCATCTTAAAGCGCGTGGAATGGCGAGTAAAATGCACTATTAAACTACTATGATAGGGCAATCAGAGACCCGATTAGATCATTTTATATTATGGTTAATTTAAGAATTCAGCAAAATTCTATCACATTTGTTCAATTTATGTCGCTCCTATTTCAGATAGCGTACTGGGCTAGGCGGCATCTTAAAGCGCGTGGAAGGGTGAGTAAAATGCACTACTAATCTTCTATGATAGGGCACTCAGAGACCCGATTAGATCATTTTATATTTTGTTTTATATAAGATTTCAGGGAAATTCTATCACATTTGTTCAATTCACGTCGCTCCTATTTCAGATAGCTTATTGGTCTTAGCGGCATCTCGAAGCGCATGAAATGACAAGTGAAATGCACTATTAAACTTCTAGGGTAGGGCAAATAGAGACCCGATTAGATCATTTTATATTATGGTTAATTTAAGAATTCAGCGAAATTCTATCACATTTGTTCAATTTACGTCGCTCCTATTGAAGATAGCGTATTGGGCTAAGCGGCATCTGAAAGCGCATGAAATGGCGAGTAAAATGCACTATTAAACTTCTAGGGTAAGGCAAACAGATACCCGATTAGATCATTTTATATTACGGTTAATATAAGAATTCAGCGAAATTCTATCACATTTGTTCAACTTACGTCGCTCCTATTTCAGATAGCGTACTGGGCTAGGCGGCATCTTAAAGCGCGTGGAAGGGCGAGTAAACTGCACTACTAAACTTCTAGGGCAGGGCAAACAGAGACCCGATTAGATCATTTTATATTACGGTTAATATAAGAATTCAGCGAAATTCTATCACATTTGTTCAATTTACGTCGTTCCTATTTCAGATAGCGTACTGGGCTAGGCGGCATCTTAAAGCGCGTGGAAAGGCGAGTAAAATACCCTATTAAACATCTATGATAGGCTAATCAGAGACCCGATTAGATCATTTTATATTTTGTTTAATATAAGATTTCAGGGAAATTCTGTCACACTTGTTCAATTTACGTCGCTTCTATTTCAGATAGCTTATTGGGATAAGCGGCATCTCAAAGCGCAAGAAATGGCGAGTAAAATGCACTATTAAACTTCTAGGGTAGGGCAAACAGAGACCCGATTAGATCATTTTATATTTTGGTTAATATAAGAATTCAGTGAAATTCTAACACATTTGTTCAATTTACGTCGCTCCTATTTCAGATAGCGTACTGGGCTAGGCTGCATCATAAAGCGCGTGGAATTGCGAGTAAAATGCACTATTAAACTTCTAGGATAAGGTAAACAGAGACCCGAT